>JAAAKL020000485.1:0-41539 GCA_010016065.2 Carybdea cf. marsupialis auct. non (Linnaeus, 1758)
AACATTTATCTGCCTCAATCGATTTACATGCATTTGGTAAGGTTCGTGTGGATACACAACTGAGCGAACAGAGGGACTTTGAAATTTCGAAACACAACTATACTGTTGATTAACGATATCCATTGTGTTGTGACCATGCCCTTTTTGTCTGCTGCATGCGTATTACATTCAGTGACGGCACGTCCCTGAGGTATACTATGCATGTTTTATAGCTGGGTATCAATGAATCTAACAAGTTTTGGTGTTTGTGATAATATAGCCTAAGGTGGCCTTTTCAGACTCATAAGCAACATTCCTCAAACCAGCCCAAGATATTGATATCAATACAAGGTTTTCACAGAAAGACCTTCAGGTTTTTTAAAAATAATGTTCATGACTTTGCATCACTGGCTTCCAGGCCTCTCTGCCACCAATTCCCAAAATATTTGAACTATGCTATGCAAAAAAAGACATTTTGGTACATCATAGCACATGCTTGTAGTCAGTAGCTCGTTAACTGTTTAAAGCATCAAATGTGATTTTCCGCTTCACTCCTCCTTTAAAATCTTTGGGAAAGCAAACTCCTCATAAGAGACAAGGATGTTATTGCCATTTAGCCAAAGCATAGGTACTTTTACCTCCAAAAATAGGCCTTATGTACCATTTAGAAAAGCTTCTCATGTCAGAAAGTTTCTCATACCTAGGGTTAAAATGTTGAATTGTTTATCCACAGGTCTGAAAACAATTAAAATCCACCAAAATATCAATTTTAGCTGCAAACTAATGATGAATTGTTTTAAAACTTCAAGCAAAAAAAGGATTGATTCCAATACTGCTAATCCTGTCTGGCATATATACAGAATTTGCAAAAATTTATTGCAAATGGAAAAGATTCCCTTGCAACACTTGATTTTGATATTCTCTCAGTATTGTGTGATTGGTAAACATGGTAAAGCATGTCTCTAAAGCAATAGTTATGGAAGCAAGGTCGATATAACAATTTTAAATGCTAATTTGCATCAGAAATGAAATAAGAATTACTTCATGCTTTAAAATCTTGCCTTTATACTTATTCAATTTATGTTATTCATCATCATCATCATCATCATGTGATTTAATGTCCCTCTTTCTCCTTTACAAGGGCTTGTACTGCCTTATGGTAGACCGCCTCCTTCTTCGCCACTCGCCCCTGTTGCTTGCCATTTCTATGGTGAGGCCACAGGCATGAAGGTCTTCATTCACAATCACCTTCCAGGTTTTTCTTGGTCTTGATATGATATATTCATGTGAATATATCATATCTTATTCTAAGTTTCACCTATCAATTTTGGATTGTGCGGGGGAGGGGGGTGTAGGTTGTTAGTTGTTTTTCATTTGTGACAGTGGATTGACTAGATAACGGACATTGAAACATCTGTTTTCTTTTTTCCATAGGTAATGGAGGTGCTCCCTGTTTTGTGGAATCATAATGTAGAAATAAAATAATTTATAGTTGTTAACTAGTTCAAAAGACTGCAGTGGCTTTACAAAGTCGTTAAACACACTATGGATCTCTCAAAAGCATTGGAAGTTAGATATTCACTCTATAGAACAGTTGTATTATGTTCAATTTGGATTTCCTTAGACTATCCTTTTGCATTATCATTTTCAAGGCAAGAATGTCTTAAAACACATAATAATCTAAGAAGTAAACACATGAACACTCCCTCCCTTACTTACTCTGGAGAGCTGGAGCAAGAAGCCCAAAGATATGCAGATCAACTTGCAAGCACAGATGACTCAAGACATGAATTGTAAGTACATATTATATACATATCAAGTGTAACAGATATTGATGTCAATTAGCTGGTATGCATGTATTATCTATCAGTAATTTGCTAAGTAGTTGCAGGTAGCAGTGTGGTTAGGGATAGATTGAGACCTGCAAGTTCACAAAATAAACTATTTATGTAATCTTTGTGAGTTGGTTAAGCAAGATAGTTTTATGCAGTACTCACATTCCTGATAAAGAAGTGCTACAATATAACTTCTCAATTATGGTACTTACGATATATTTTAGCCCAGATGATACACTGTTTATCTAAGATACAGGGCATAGAAATTTGGTAGGAATGCAGAGAAACATGACTCCTTTATCAACACAATGTTAATATGATAGATGAAAATGAGTTGCAGAAGAGTCATCTATCTGAATTTTGATACACTAAGGCATTTAACTCAAGGGAGCAGTCAAGGACTAAGACATGTTAGCTAAACAAACACATATTTGAAAACCAACAGATACAAATTGCATACATCATAATAAAGCTATGGCATTTCTAGTCAGTTTTGGACAAATACTAACTTAATCACTTATCTGTAGCTTGGACTATTCAGTACTAAGAGTCCATCTATCTATTGTAGTCAGCAGACAAATTTCGTACGAAGTAGAATTGTGTCTAATGTGTCCATTCTATGTGTCTTTGGCTTGTGTTTACTCTTTAGGAACAAATGCAGCTCTTGCTATTATTGCCTGATAGTTATTAACCAGGATGGTGTTGTGATTGTCTGATAAACCTGGCTCTTATTATATCAGATTGAGATGTAGGATATTCCTCTTTAGAAACCAGTTTCACCAAGGGTTTTTCAATAACTTTGTTGTAATTTAAAATATACTAGTATAAAATTTTAGCACAGTATTCGATTTCTTACTGTCACCCTAAATAATGGGAAAGCTGATAATAAAGTGCAGTGGACTTATCCTAAAATCACAAAGAAGTATTTGATATAGATAAGCTATAATTTTCTTTCTGATACAATTATTATGGTTGTGTAATCTGTTGTACATTTAAAATGTTGATTTTTGGGGGGGCAAAATTTACATTCTCAGTTCTAATGTGGCCATGATTTCTATACAGGCTTATGTTCTTAAATGTTTTCTGCGAACAAAAAAATAAAATTAATAAGTACAATTTTACATATGTCAGTGTAGAATTTGTCCAAAATGCTCGCAATGTTTTGTACTCAGGTCCAAGTTCATAACTGTTGTCTGCAACCAAAAAAATTTGGGCATAATAGATGATCAAGTACGATTATGTCAACGTAGAGTTTGCCATAAGTGCTCAAAATATCTTGTACTCAAAGTAAAACAGTATACAAGAGCAGGCAAGATCTATGCACCCCTGTTTTGTCAACACCTCATTATTTTACTCTTGAAACCAGGGACAGTAAAATTTAACAGATCCAAAATATTTGGTTACGACATCTCTGATTTTCTGGTGACATTACTGGATGATCGTGTGGATGCTTCTTAAGCCCTACCTATTTCTGTCTCTGATATCCATCTATTAGCTACTGAATTGCTGTGATTATGATAGGGCACAATAGAACACCCTCTAGAAAGAGGATCCCATCAGAGTGATAGAAAAGGAACTTTCGGACTATGGTAATAAGGATGATTTAAGGTGGCTTATTTTATCAACGTATAGATCCCACTATTCTCCATTAAAGTCCTCAGCTTTTCCTAAGACCTTGCAGTGATGACTTGATGGTGCATGTAAGTTTGCCTCATTGATTTTTACACTTGACCTCCCAGAGCAAGAGAAGAAACCTGTTTTGAAGTTGTTTATATACTTGTTATTTGTTTAACAAACTAGCTAGGCAACACTGCTAAGACAATACAAGTGCCCAAGTAAGTGTATCTGGCTTGGGATAAATCTCACTACTACCCTGGAGAAATTCCTCGAATCTTACGGTTTCACCCTCCATTTGAATTCTAGTTGGTTAATATGAGACATTTCCTTCCATCAGCAATGCCTTTTCCTGTAGTAGAAATGTGATTTCCATAGCAGTGGAAGATGATGATGAAAGGATGAGAAATGATATTCATGTGTTGAAGTAACAGAGTGGCTGGACATTTTGCTCAAAATAATGGTGTGCTTACAATTCTTATTATTTTCGTATCTGAACACACTCCCCTCTTTTAACAGTATAGTTTTCACAAGGGTCAATTAAGTGTTGAAGTATAAAACTATTGTATGCCAACAAGTTAAAACTGAAGTAAATATTTATTTGAAACTTCAAACAAGTTTTAAACTCATCAAAAAATTTTAAGTAAATAATCAACAGCATGAAAAACTTCATCTGAAATTCAAACTCTTCTTTAAATATGTTTCAAACGATTACGAAGAAAAGCAAAAACAAGGGATAGATGGATAGTTTTGAAAGCTAATAAGTAAGCTAATACCTGGAATCAAGATGTCATGGGTGAAATTTTTCTCCAAATTATCACTCTGGTCCAGGTATTATGGAGTCAAGAGTGACTATGTAATGTCTTTTCAGGTTTGTATTCCATTAATATTTATTTACTTTATACAGGTATCCAACAAGGAAAATTCCTAAACGTCGCCGTGCAATCCCAGCCACTCCCAAATTTTTCCATAAAGAAATGTGGGATGGGGAAGTACTTTTCCCAATATCAAAATGGTAAGCAAAAGCAATTTCTGTCAAAGAATTATTTCTGTTATGTTATCAGTCTGTCATATTTTGTTTTTACCCATTGATAAGAAAGTCGATGATTTTGTCTATAGATAGTGTGTTTCTGCATCTGTGCTGTCGTTGATATTGTGGTTTGTTGAGTACAAAATCAGTATTTTAGGTAGTCTTTTCTTGACCTTTTGGTCTCTTAAAGTGCCCCATCATGGCACCTACATAGTTCAGATATTCTAGTGTGTAGAAGTCACATAAGTATGATAGTGGGTGTTTCATATAGGATGGTGAGGGAAAAAATTTAAAGGGAATGGAAAGAACCGTTTGTTTTCGCAAAATCTTTGTTGCTACCGGTATCTTGTAACTTCTATTTGCATGACTTATCCTATCTAAATTTGTCACTTTCATTTCAAGGTAGACACTGGACCATATTTCCCTCATTGCCACTTCTATAGTTTAAATTGTTTTATTGAATGATGATGGTTAAACAGCTATGAACAGAAAACTAGTCCTAAATTTGGCGTTTCTCTTTAGTCATTTGTCGTTGTTTCCAGCACGTAAACTTACAAGTAGCTAGTCTTGAATCGTACTTTTATTTAGCTTCATTGTATCTCATCACCATCAGAATTTATTACTGGTGTTTTCTTTGCCTTCATAGGGATATAAACCGAAACAGAAGGTATCCAGTTGGACAGAGTATACACAAGTTTTGTTGTTTTAGTTATCCATATTGCCCGAAGGAATTCTTTTACCAGTTAGACTTTCCTCCCAGTCCAAAGTCTGTTGTAAATCAATGGTACCACACAGAAATTAGTAATTATGATTTCAAGCGAGGCCTTAAAAAGAGGAAAAACGAAGAAATCATCCACTTCACAAACATTGTTTGGTTGCATACAGCTGAAATTGGTTGTGCTCAATCAAAACGTAGTGCAAAGGGTTGTGTGTATACCGTTGTGCGGTACAAAGGGCAAGGTAGCATTGGACTGCCAAACAAATTCATAAGAAATGTCAAGGATCTGAGTAAGTTATGTGTCATTTGTTGTTGTGATTCATTTTGCTTTATTGTAATAATTTTGAACGACATGATCAATGTCACATTTCAATACTTTGCGACCCTTCCTTGGATAAATTTGCTATTAAGGTGTTAGAAGCCTGTGGTGTGAACTGATGTATTTGACGCCACTGCGCTAGAGCTACGTTTAAAGGCCAGTGTAGTATTAGGAAGAGTAGGAGGATATTTGGGGACTATGGTGTTATTTTTTAGCATTCAAGGTGTTATCCACTCCCAGTGCGGTTTACATCAATTGTGCATTAATGTACTAAATTTCTCTTTTCCCTCGCGTGATGGATATAAATTATTCCGTTGTAAGCATTCCTTTCCTGATCCTAGCAAAGGGACACGAATCGGACCTCATTCTGGTGTCAAGTGCTACCAGCAGCTGCTATACTTGAGACGAATACAGCCGCAACTCGAATACATTGATTTAGTGGTTCATTTACCTGTACAAACTTAAAGTTCTTGTCCCAACAACTTCCCTCGATGCAACGATGTGTTTCGAAGGATTTACTGGTGTATGTGATTCCAGGGTTTTGGCTTGAGACACGTGATTGCACAATCTTTATCAGTTCTTTGGTATGTGCGGTGTTAGAATTTAAGATTGATTTGTTTTGTAACGGCGGATACGTCGTTCATCATATTTCCATTACCACGGATATTTGGTTATTTTCCGTTTGCAGAAACGAACATGAAAAAGGAAGAGGACGATTCAAATAGCACGATCCTAACGGTGTTCCTTTTGGCTGCATTATTCCTGGTCTTATTTATGCTTCTCGCCATTGCGTATTTCAAGAGGGATTACATCAGAAGTAAATACAGGGAGTTCATGATTATGAGAAACGTCAAAAGATCGCAGTAAGTTAAAGTAACTCATACCCTAGGAATCTTTAAATTCACAGCTAATTGGTGATTTTTTGGATCAAGTAGTTTTGAGATCAATATTATACTTCTTCTACTACCTCGTTGTGTAAGTAAGAGTGGCTCAGCACTCTTCTTTTCGTGCAGGGGACGGTGCCCTTATTATGGCATGGAGTGTTAAGTCAAGGAACCTAGAAGGTCGATGGTATTTAACTCGATACCATATATTGGCACTGACGAGCATTCACGTACCGCGAGGCCAGTATTAGTATAAGTGATTAAAACTGCACGAAATAGCGAAAACATTTTAGTACTGAAAAGCTGCTTTCGTCTGACACTCCTCAGAGTACAAAATCGTCAGAATTGAGATAGGAAGAAGCCAGTAAAACTTACACCAAACTGTGTTTTGAAAGTAGCCAATCAGATGTCTGATTGATAGATTGGTGTTGTTTTGACCAATCAGTGTCCGTGGCACCAAATGGTTATCCGAAAAGGCCCAATGAAAAGAAAAATTCTTTTTTGTCTGCAAAGCAACGGTTTTGTTGCTTTGATGTGGACGGATTCGAGGACGGCTAGGTGAAAAGCCGACCTAGCTCTGCCTATTATGCGAAAGCGGTCATCCGTATACAATTTTGCACAGTCTGGGCTTTCAAGCAAGTGCTGTCACGTTGCTTACTAGTGTTTTTTGCTTTAGAAACCCGAGGTGGTTGTTTCCTCGTAGGAGTTGATGCTTGGCGAACATGGGACGGAATATGCTGCTTGATTCTATCAACTAAACTCAACGTCGTGCGTCCGACATAGCCAGCCTCGCACTATCAAGAAAATGAATAGAAAGCGGTGCTGCAATTTGTGGAAGGCACACGGTCTTTGTGGTTAGTTGAGAACGCTTTCTTACTGATATAAACTACGCGTGGGGTAACAGCGCCGAAACACTACTATACGTCTCTACTTCTATAAGTGATTAATAGTGCGTGCGACCATACCAGGCTCCTCATCATGAATTTTGTTTCATTAAGTGCCTGATTTCTGCCGAATCTGAAAGAATAGATCTAGGTAAGTAGAATAACTAAGAAAAGAGAAGGTCTCCATTGATGAAGATTGGCATCAGCGGTCCCCTAAAACACAATGAGGATAGGAAGGAAAGACAAAATGCTACCTTTGCAAATAATGTGGTTCTGTTATAAAAAAATCAAGGTTCACAAAAGTGCTGACTTTATTGAAGCTTACATCAACAATCAATTTTTAGTCAACTTAAAGAAAGTTTCGTAGAATTATTCCGATTTTCTGTTATGCCTCCGCGTCCCATGGAAATAGAGCAGTGCCCAATTATATTGACCCATTCCCTCTCACCTCAAGAACAGTGTAATGGAGGAAATCAAAAACGTGCGAGGATAGTCTTAAAGATCCTTAAAAAGTCTCCAACTATTCCTTTGTTAACTATTTACGTCGAAATCTTTCACTTTATAGTGATAGGATATAAACTATTTCCGTTGCAGGCATGGCACAGGTCAAGACAGCTGGTGGAATCGTTTGCTTCCGTGCTTTCAAGGGCAGAAGAATGTTATCTACAAGCCACCTTCCACTCAGAGAAAGCCGAGACCGACAATTGAGGTAATCACGGATTCATCTGGAAACCCCGAGGAAGCCCCTCGTGGACCAAACACAGAAGTCACCGTGGTTTACGAGAATCTACCCAAGAAATCGAATATCAAAAGCGTATTTTCCAAGAAGGTACGCTTTGATAGAGCTAAGGTATGCCATGTTGGGACACTTAATAAAATTTCTGAGTACGTTGATTAGCAGTTTCACCGGATAAAGAAATATGTAAAAGAAGAAGTCTGGGAAATACAGGGTGGTTGTATAGAAGTGAAACGATACTATGCAAGCAGAATAATATTTTTGTAAGTGTTTCCAGAGACAATATTTGGTTTCTCAACTTAAAAGTCGGTGTTATTGCTGCTCAAATTGATGAACATTAACAAAAAATAGATTTAAGGACCAAAAGGCAATTTTCAATTTTTATCATTTCCTTTTATTAATGCCCTTCTGCGTTAATATGTGTACGATCACTTTTCTGTTTGTTTGACCACTGTCAAATAATGTGTTACATAGTGTAACCTGAAAAGGAATAAGAAAGCTTTAGCATCATAGACATTTTATAATTTTGTAGTTGCTTAATTCTCGTTGTTCGATTAAACAATCGAAATAATCGCCAGCAACAAATATGATGGCAACTACAAAAGCAACGGGTGTCAACCTTGTGTAGCCGAAGTTGATGAAGATTTTGATATGCGCATTTTCTTGTTTAAATATTAATTTTGTGGTATTAAACTTGCCTTAAGTTCATTAGCTTGATAAAATGTTATAACAACGAAGATATGAACGAGTAGAATGCTGTTGGTTATGGACTAAACGTTTCGTTGACCCATTTTAATGCACAATGATATTTGTACGTTATAAAGTCATAAAGATGTTGAAGTAAGTAAAAATATTACTGATGAAAGCATTTCCTTTACATCAAAAACCAATGATCGAAGAAGGGAAAAGCCAGATAGAAGTCCACCATATCAACGATGACTTATTGTTTCAGTCTCAATGTCGTACTTATTATATAATATCAAGCAGGGATAAATGTCTCCAACGAATAAATTCCTTTCAATATGAAGTTATGTTAGACTCCTCCCGGCGCATTTCATTGGATTCTGATAAAATTTTTGAAAAGTCAGCTTTTTCTAAATACTTGTAGATATTGCCCCCAATATGATCCTGAAATTTATTGTCGTATGCTGGAGTTGTGAAGAAATTTTTATATCGCCTTACTTTCCGCATGATATAGTTTATACTAGCGGTTTAAATAGCCAGCACACGCTTTATAAACAGTAGTGGAAAGATTGCCAGAGTTCCCTAGAGGGTTCAGATACATGTCAGACTGTCCTGGGAATTTGAAGAAGAAGGTTTATGATTCTTCTTAAATCACATAGTTTTATTTATGTAGCAGACTAACTAGTATACGGTTGTATTTTTTTTTAAAAGTTTGTGGGCAATATACGCTTTCCTTATTATGACTTAAGCGAAAGTTAATAGGTAATCTACTTTATGACCCAGCCTATCAGAAAATGTTTACATTATCGCTGAATGCTTATTTTTTTAGGAGCAGAAATTAGAGGAATCTCCCGCACGAATTCCACCGACATCGTACTCAAGGGAGCCATTACTTCCAAAGCAGCAAATGGCAGGCACAGCTGAAGGTGTTGTTCATAGGCCTAGTGAAGGACCTATCATAAATGGTAACCCCGAACGTGTCAATACTTACGTAAATGTAGATTATGGGCCACCTTTACAGCAGTCTAGGCCATCACCATCATCTCACGTTGCTGATATATCAAGGAAACCGGTCTTAGCATCGAAACCCCAGGCAAGTGCAAGGCCCACCCTAGATCTTAAACCGACTCCTCCGCGTAGGCCTGCATCAGATGCCATTTTGAGTTCGCAAAATAAGACCCAGTCGCCACAGAGACTTAGTAACACACCAGATGGTAAACCGCGGCCATTCCCAGTTCCGCGAAATAAGCCAAGGGCAGAAAGTGATACGAAAGCAATGCAACAAGCAGAATTCAATAAACTTAGGAAAACTGCCTCAAACGAGCCGTCATTTCAACAGCGCAAACCTCAGCCACCACGTCGCCCAGACTCGAGTAATTTACCAAGACTTGCACATGATAGTGAGCCGAACTCGCCCATGGAAAGTCCTGGTGGTCGAATCTCTGAAATGAAGAAATTACTTGGGAATCAAGGTGTGAGGTAGCTGATGAATACGACAATGGAATGGAATGTCATATTAAAATGAATTTTATTAAAAATGCAGTTACGGGTGCCTAGGATATCGTAATTGAAAGATAATATTATTGTAAATGTTATTTAAGCGTTAACGACACTACTATCACTTTATACAACCTTACACTTATACTTTTACTGATATATGTATTTGATACACGTTGTAGTTGTTTGTTTGAAAGATCTTGTAATTATACTACCATTGTACATATTTCAGATGTTGAGCAATTGACTATAAATAGTTTACAGTCGGGGTTCAAAGAAACTTTAAATCTTAGGCCAGCTTTTCCTAAGCATTGATTTGCCCCACTCTCTCTATGTGCGTTATATGGCCAATGATGAACCGTCAGTAACTCAGATAGTGTGAAGACTATCAAAGTGGTTTTAAACCTTATTTTCGATCTTCACGCTATTCCCCAATACTTTAAAAACAAGTTTGAAAAGGGTTTTTTCGGTGTTTTATAACATTCCATACTTTTATAGAGTCCTACTATAGAACTGTAGACCCCTGCCCTCGAGTTTGTTATTTTAAACTTTGTTTAAGTACTACAGATTTCCGCCCCCCATCATGTTAGTATGTATAAACCATTCATGTGTGAATAAAGGCTCGTATATTCCTACTAGATACTTTATTGTACGAAGTTCTTTTGGTGAAGGGGAAAGAGGTATTAAGTGTTCTTAGTTACAATTTTGTGGGCCATTGTCGCATTGATGAGAAAATATGACCTAGTTGTGTACGTCCTCGATTCCGAATTTCATGACAGCAGCACTTAGACAGTAAGAGCAGTTTGCTGCCGTCAGTACAAAGTGCGCTTTTAGGAAACGCTTTCTTTGTACATGGAGTGCAGTAGATAGGAGTACTTTTATAGATGTTAGGCCAGTTCTAATTCTTATATTCAAATGGTTGACGTACTTTTGGATCGCACTTTTCTCATTTGATGGTTGACACCTTAAAAGGTTATTTCATAGGAAGAGCTTTGTGTCACCAAGGCTGGAGTTTTTTGTTACTCCATTGTGATACCGAAGACGACTGTGTTCTTGTTACGTAAAGTTTACACAAAATAGCACTATGTTTAGGTAAGTGGTCGACAATTGGGGGACGAAGTTGCGATTGCCCTTTAATTAGTTTTCTGCAAAATACAAGATCTGTAATCAGTGAAAATGTATCAGAAGTTGTTAGTACAGACAAACTAATTTCGGTATGACCTAATTGCTGAGTCGACTTAATCAGCATTTTCATAGTTCCTTCCTAACGATGACCATGCCCATTGATGGGCAAGTCAGATTTTGTCGTGTCAGTAATAACCTGCCAAGTTTCCCCTCTTTGTTGAAGTGCATGTAGGATGATGCAGTTAAAGTGACATTTATTTCCTAAGGAACTTCGGAAGCATGCGTTAATACCGGTGAAGTAGGAGGAGACAACGTTGGACTTAATTTTCTCAAATGAGCAGATGTACCGTTACATGGTTTAGTACCCAATATCATGGGCTATGCGACCAGTTCCTTACAATTCTGTTTTAGCTTTTCCAATAAGATTTACACGTTTTACTGTTAAAAGGGTATTTGATGTTATCGAACTCTATTGAAATAGGCAAGGAAACATGTATCTGACGTAGATACGAAGAAGTGGTGGGTAGCCGCCCTCGCTTGCTCTCAAACAGTGGGAACTATCGTTTTGCTCCAGGCGAGGTACGGTAGATGTGGATAGTTGCCAGTACTAAACGTTAGAAAGGAATATCTGATGTGCAGACTTAAGTTCTTGGCTAGTTTAGTCTGCATTGGGAGGGCAAATTGTCCAACTATTACGATAGCTCGTCTTCCTGTGAGTACTACTCGACAATGCTCAGTTACAAGGTTAGTGGCGTGAAGAATTCCGTCATTGACGTGAGGGTCTGTTTGTCAACCGTTGTGTGGAGCATGAAGGGCAATTACATGTAAGGGAGGGAAGAAAAAAATCGTACTTACCAAGGTGCTATCATTAGGACAAAAATGAAACCAACAGTGAACAGTAAGTATACTTCAGAATTGAGATAGTGAAGTATTCATTATGAAACGCAGTCTCTAGGTTTTGTTTAGATCTAACAATTTGTACGGCCTAAACATAAAATGTTCCAAAGCTTTATATGCTACGTAATTCAAGGCTGGGGTTTCCTCTTTTTGTTAATGCAAAGCTAATGTGGGAGCTCATATTGGGGTGATTTTTTAGCGGTATACCTGAAGGACCGAATACTGAAAGACTTCAAACCCTCGAGCAAGGATTGCAGGCAGGGTCGTAGAAGCTGTTGTCATTTGGGTTATTGATGGCATTGACGGAGTGTTGTATGGTGCCATTGACGTTAAGGTAATTGTCTGTAGGATGTTGTGGGAGTTATCGGTGTGCTTGTTGTATTCGTCGTCCATGGGTTGTCAAATAGAGCTGCACTGATTATCAAGGGTTATGATTAGAGATTGCTAAATAGAACGCGATCTTATTCGCGGAACAGGCATGTAGCCGAGAGATGGTTGATGATGATGTTGTCTTCGGCCACAAGACGTGGCCTTGAATAGAGCCTTTGATACCTCACTGCTATCTATGTACAAGAGGATATTGACGATCTCGGACTTGGAGCACCTAGTGCCTTAGCCGTAGTTGTCTAGGATACCATACGGAGAAGTTTGGGAATTCTGGAAGCTTCTTATTTTGCAAATTCACTGCCTTAGGTTGAAGCTTAGGAATAAGAATCGGAAGGTTGGAAAGAGTGTCGTATGGATTTATTTCTAACAGTTTTACTTCGAGATGCCATGGTATGATGAGATGCATGAAGGCGGTACCAAACTTAGTGTCAGATTCAAACTGTAAATAGTAAAGCATAACCGTTGCATGAAGAGATAAACAACCCATTTGTTTTGTTATTGGAATACTTCTAATGATGAAAGGTAGTAATTATCATAGTAAACGGTGCTCTGTTTGAGTATTGAACGTGAAAATTTATATGGTAGGTATCGCTGTTCCTAATTGATGACGTAACGTATGTACTCTTGAGTCTCGAATATACCACTACTACCCCCAACCCTGCACGCTAGCTTTTTTTCGGAAAGTATCCGAAGACATTATAAGTCCAATAGTCATCATCTTAATTTGAAAGACAGTTCATAAATTTTGAAAGCCAGTTTGGGCGCCTGTTTAGATCTTAACATTTTTCTGAGTGCTTATAATATTGAATTTATTATTACTTTTTAGCCTCTTTACCACAACTCTACTGTTACGGTTTCCTCGTTATTAGATTTTTTAAAATTTTCACACACCCCATTTTTTTATTCGAGACCCGAGAGTTAAGCTTGTGCATTGGCAAAATGGGCAAAGCCATGAAGCATATGTTTGCATTCTGACTGTGAAGAAACGCTCTCAAGGTCATTTAAAAGAATGGGAAGTACTGTGTATGAAATTGGTAATCTGTAAGATGCGCAAAGACTCCTTTTGCTGGTCATATTTAGGAGCAGATCGAAGTGCAGAATATCCAAATGCTGGTTCATGAGTTGCGGACCTTCTTCGCTTTACCAACCCAAATAGTTAAATCTGCAAATGTAGAACGAAGAAATCAGAAGAAACGATTGATGCCAATGGCCACCACCGAGACGTTGAGCCGTCAAAGTAATCAGCTTTAACTCTTGCCGTAATTGAACAGGCCAGGGACTGCTTAGAATGCGGAGGAAAAGTGTGACGTCTCAATTTTGAAAATGTTTGAATTATGGGAAAGAACCTCAATTTTCAGGTTGCCCTATTAGTAAGAACGTCAATGGCCAAAAGTGAGAGTGTTGCCCTTTCCCAATACCGAGATATCAGCTTTCAAATATTTAAATCTCTCTAACAAAACCGTACTATTTGATGCTGGATCCTAACGTAAGGAATTTTAACAGGGTTTTGACCAGAGGCTTTTGAAATTCAAACGCCTCTAGTTCTAACACTATTTACACTACAGGTCTGGTATTTCGGGAAACAGCCCATTCCATGGTTGCCTTTAAATATCTGGAGTCAAATCTTAATATTTCCAAACTTTTTTGTGACGTCATCACTTTCCCTCCGCATTGGATACAGCATTCCCTCCCAAGATTGTCGCACAGGGCACTGCAAAATGCATCCTAAAAAGACCTCTTTTATACCCATTTTTTATTTTTAGATTGATTTATCAGATGTCTTAAACGGATTGCCGCTTCGTTTTATAAAACTTATCAGTGAGAGTCCTGGAACTACACGGGGAGGTGTTGATTACATGTGGGACTAGTATGAGGACGGCAGATGATTCTTTGTTGCTTTGTTTGGCCTTCTTGTAGTCAAAGTAAAAGGGCCCCCACCGTGAAAACTCAAAGTACTCTTAATTAGTTTCTCTAGCTTATCTGCACTATTAGATTGGTAACGAGGTTTGGAGGCCCTACCCGAGATTTCGGACATTTGCGCATTGCCTTTACGAATTTGGCAGGAAATGTCGGACAATTACGATATCTTCCGGTATCGCGATCACCCGCTCTAAGAGGGCTGCCATAAGTAGCCGGTGACCATGATAAAGCGAGTTATTGTGACGCCCTATCAATTATATGCAGGGCATAATAAACTTGACAAAGCATATGTATAGGATGATATGTTTATCTCCTATAATTACGACTAAGCGGCAGCAATGGCAGCGCAAACTGTTGACTTCATGCAGTGGCCTAAGTCAAGACAAAAATCACTACGAGCAGTATGGCTTGAAATAGCGTAGCAAGTGTGTGTATAATCAGAGTTTACAAGAATCAAATATCTGTTTACAGACGAAAATTAACCGTGATGGAATTGATGACGTAAAAGGTGTTGCAATGACGTCAAGGTTGCCAAGGTTTGACAACCCTTTGTAATAATGTTAATAGTAAATATAAGGGGTGGCTGAATCACTACATATGCTCATTTCAGATTGAACAACTTTATTGTCGAGAAGGCCTGTTTAAGATAGTTATGCTCTAGGGTGCTTAATACGAATGGGGGGCGCTTATTAATGTTCAAAACGTTTTCAAATCCCTACGGCCTTATAAAGACCCCGACGTTTATTAATTTGGTAAAACTTGAGTGCCATACATGGAAAGGGAGATCATGGTTTTTATACGGTGTGTGTGTTCCAAAAGATGCCACTGCAGTGACACCGTAATCGAATACTTTCCGTCACATTTAGAATATTCTCTCGGGTGCTTTATACAAATGGGGGGGACGCTTGTTAATTGTCGAAAAATTCCATCCCCACGTTTAATACCCCCTACGCTTATTAGTTTTCAAGGAATTTTTCCACCCCACAACCATTAAAACGCCCACTTCTATTAAGCACCCATGAGTAAAAAGTTGGGCAATCTAATCTTTTTATCATACTGTGAGAGGGTTAATGCCCAATGACCTCTCCCTCTTTACGCCACAGTCAACTGACGACGCTAGACACCGCAAATAGGCAAACATAACCAGCAGCGTCATAAATCTTTGAAAATTGATACAATTTGTTTCATTTTTATCTAAAGATCGTGTTATGAAGATTTCATTGTATATGTATTATATTCGTAAAATAGTTCATGCAAAATTATTTAAAAAGAGGTCGGATGAAGCACCCAGAAATGATACCAGCACACCAATGACTTTTTTTTCCAAAAATATGTCATTGAAGGACACTCGACCGAATGAGTAGAGAGCTGACTAGTGTAAAACAGGTGCTCTGTCTTGGTATAGAAGCCAAGGATGAAACTAAAAGTATCTAGTTCGACTATCCATGTTCTTATCACGATTCAATTACATCTCTGCATGGCTGCTAGCGCTCAGCCGCACATGCAGTCGTCTACATAAACTACACTAAAGCAAATGTTTATTCATTGACTACAAACAAAGGAACACTCAACAAAGGAAACACTAATTACAACAGACGGAACAAACACACAAATCATTACGGAAAAACTCAATACCTAAACACAAATAAGGCTCTCGTAACGCTAGTGCCCACCAGGGATGCGTTTGAGGGGGGCTCGGAGGCCCAGCCCCCCTTAGCTCTCGTTAAGAAGCGACGATATTATGAATATGCATATAAACCTGTTCCACATTTCGTCCATTTTGCTTGCTTGGACCCCCACCTCTAAATGTAGGAAATCATCCCTTGTGCCAAAAGCAGGGACAACACTACTTTTGGCAAATGTGCAGCACGCCCGCAAGGCTAAACACCAAGGAAACGTTGAATGTTACACATTCAAGAGCACTGTGATTATATACAATATACAGTATGTGATTCCGCAGTGCATTTTAGCTAGCTTGTTGTATTTTGTGGGAAACAGAAAAGAGCTCTGTTCGTTGGTAATGCTTAAATCTGTCTACAATGGTCACAATCACCTCCTGATTACTGACTCATACACATCAGAAACGAGGCGTAGGCCTACTGGTTCGGCGAGGGAGTTTGGTTTAACCTTATATAGACGTGCTGGATGACAACTTTTTGAAACATATGGTTCACAAATTTCAACAGGAAACCAACGTAGTTGGTCGCTGTCGGAAGCAAAATTCAGTGGCTAATTTTATGGTGTGATCAGTCGCACCTTCTCTATTTGTTTCATTTGAATTGTACTCACACAGTCCCTGCTATCAGTCAAGTATTCAATTTTATTAGAAGTAGCTGACAACAATAATTGTCACACCCTTCAAAGCACAAGCGTCCATTTACGATCGTAGACCACTCCCAGCATGCCTTTGTTTTGCTGCCTAGTTCACAGATCTTTACTAATTTTACAAAAGTACATCGAAGTAAATTGTACGCAAAATACCGACCGCAGCGGTGATTTCTGCTTTGGATATATGTTTAAGAAATGACACTACACTACACGATGAAGTTCCTTACAAAGAATTGGTCTCGTTATGTTAGACGCCAGTGTCAACTGTTCAGTTCTATGTGTGAAACATGAACGTGGAAACTGATTCGACACCACCGCATAGCATTATTCTCATTGAATCGATTGAGTCATAAGACGAAACGCCTTAGAAAAAGGTTAGAGTCAGATTTCTCCCTTTTAATTCACAGCAAATTGTTCAGAGCGATGGAAGAATTTCACAACGAATCTTTAGGCTACGAGATCGTCTAGCGCCGTTGTTTATGTCGTATGTTTAAGTGACAAGTTTTGCCACTTATATTCTTTAATAACTCAAACATAGTGGACATCGCGTAAAGCCGTGGTTCCTGAAAGCGGGTTCAAGACCGTAGAAAGGGTCCCTGATTATTTCTAATGAGCTAATGGCCGAGATGCCACTTGGTGTTCGTTCCTTTAGCACAGCAAATTGCCTCAGAAGTACTCCTTCCAGTATGTACAGTAATTTAATTCTCTACACATTCTCTACCTTTTATTTCTAAACTCAGATAATATGGGATGCGTCGTATCGGGAAGAATCCATCATCATATGGCACACAATGTTGGAGAAGAGCTAAGTTCATTCTTACAGCAACAATTTATAAGACGAATTTGGCGAGTTATTGTATGAAAGCTCAACTGTTCGATCAGCTGAGCAACCTACTCCGTGAATTAGAGTGAAAGTGGCTGAGTATACCACAGTGACTTGTACCCTTCACCTGCTCTTTAAGCATGTTCAGCGTGACAAATGTGTAACAAGGCTGGGCTGTGCAAACACAGGTACAAAACATCCGACGGGTTTCTTGAGTTTCCGTCTCCCCAATTTCCCACACATGGACTGAGTGTGCCCCGTAACTATGGTAAAGAGAAGTTGTCAAAGGTTTCCCAGCAATGGAATGGAACCCGGGTCGGTGGTTTTCAAAACAAGCATTTAGACCACACGGCCACACGCTCCACATGCCATATAATATACTTCTGTTGAAATAGGAATTTAGAATCAAAGACACTTGTGCAAACATAGCAATCATGAAATACAGTGTAGAACTCAATAAAACATGAACGTCTTACGGAGCTGGCGGGGATCAAACCCAGTATGTCCCACACCGAAAACACTGACTTTCCCACTGCACTAGTTAAGTCGACAATCGGGGATTTCGATCCCTAATTCTCACCACCACCAGCAACCTCATTTTACGTTCCGTTCCATTCAGCTTCACCAGTGTCATTTTCCATGTACATGTACTCAGGCAGACACACTAGCCAACTTCCCGGATTCTCGGCTTCACTCTTGCACTATTTAAAACCGTGGTGAAGTCGGTGCCTTTGGTATGGGAGAGCCTGGGTTCAATCCACCCAGCACAAAAGCCGTAAAAGTTCATATTCATTCTTCTATACATACATCTGCCTGAATATAAGCCCGCGTTATAGACTTTCATCTGCTGAATTTGTACAAAACATTATCACGATTGTTTTCCATTTTTCTGCCCTTTTGCTTTCCTAGCGTTGCCAAAATGTGTTGCGTATGTTCCATTTTGTTATAGGGACTATAGCAGCAATTATTTTTGGGGGGTCTAAAATTCTTAATGATTGTAAGCACCAAACTTTGATGACAGTACGTTTTGTTGTAGACCGAAATCATTATAGGGAAGCATTGCTTTGAACCGTGGATATGATGTATAAGACGATCATCACACGCACACCTTTCTTTTGCAAATCTGAAGCCTTCCCATCATTGGCCGAGACAGCTTCAGCCTGCCACAAAGTGGCCCGCAGGAATTAGAAATGGGGATGTTTCTTCATAGACGCATTTAGTCTTCTGGCAAAGCAAAACTTAAAAACGACAATTTTCTTGTAAAACTAGAATGAACCACAGAGAGCTAATGCTTCTGTCATTAGTTAAGCCTTCAAAGTTAGGGGCGGCATTACCAACTGAAATGGGAAGGATCATAGTACACTTAGCAGGGAAAAGATGTATTGTGTCAGGAAGTATTAAACATGTAATGAACAGATTTCTACTAATGGAACCAGTGCTACTTTACGGCTCAGAACACTGGACCCTAATACTTAGAATCAGGGATGGAGCCAACCACTTGAGGGTGGAGGGGATGGTGAGAGGGTCGGGGTTCATTGTTGAGGGCTTGGGACTCTCCATTGTTGAGGGCTTGAAACTCTCCTCTAAGACGATTTTGCAACAAGCCTTTTAACCCCCCTCTCCAATAATTTCTCAACGGTTTTGCACAACTCACATCAGTCTTATTTTTGAAACGTTGGGGCAATTACCACACTCCTCCGTGGCTCCGCCCCTTATTAGAATGCAACAACGTCTTGCGGCTGTTATACCACCTTGCTCAAAAAGAGTAAAGAACTAAGACTTGCGAGAACATGCTACACTCTAGAGAGTATACGGAGGGCTACCTCCAATATCTCGGAAAGTGAGACGAAAACGTCTTCAGTTTGCAGATCAATGTCAACGAGCCACTGAGGTGGTGCTAACATCTCTCCTTCTCTGGCACCCATGTGGCACAGTACGTTTAAAGGAGCTGACGTACATGTGCATGCTGCCTCGTGACAGAGGCATTGAAACTTGGGATATGAAGAAGTCGATGCAAAATCGCGATGTGTGACCACAGCTTGCCATAGGTATTCCGGTCACTTCCGTGACCAAAGGATGATGATGATGATTAACAAGTAAATACTACTGCTTGTTATTGAACACTTCAATTTCATGGTTTCACGGGTCAATCGAAAGCGGAAGCAGTAACACACGCGCGGTCGGAACTAGAAGGAAACTTGTTCATTTCTCACAAAACGTACGATCGTATCTGAATTCAACAAATATTTATGAGGATCGTCTCATATTTTCTTGGGTATTACTTGCCACTATAGTAAGCAGTAAGCAAACAAGTAGATAGTCGTCTCCAGTATCCGAATTTGTTTCATGTATCAATTTATGTGTGTGTACAGGTGTATGTACAGGGATGAAGGAGACTTAGAAAATCCTCTTTAAATCTGTTCTCCTACTAATGACATCATATTCGTGAGTTTCTGTTTAAGCACATTCTTAGGCTGCCTTAGAAGAGTGTTCACTTTTTGCCGACAATTTGCATGATATCCCAATATTGTACGCGAAGCTATATTTAGGCAGACGTTTGGTGGCTTGAGGAAAATTGCACAATTATGTTACCCCAATTCCAGTTCATCGTAATTCATTACATTTCGACTAGCTAATTTTAACCAAGTCGGCAAAAGAGAACAAATCAAGAGTACTCCGAAAATGATAGTTTGGAGGAGGTAATAATAGTGCAAAACCAAGGAGACTTCCCAGATCTACTTTCCACAAATAGGATGGAGAATACCGGGACAAAAGTTTAATGTCACTGTAGTGTTTGACGTAAGTGCGTAGGAAGTATACATTCCAACGGTATCCCAAGTACAACTAATTGGAAAACTAGTTAATTATAGCTACTAGGTAATGCAGTTGAATCCGCTGAAAAAGAAGAATTGAAATGATGTAATTGTGTATTAAGATATCACGTACAAATAAAAATTAGCAAAGATATAAGATCGAGGACTAGTAATTCGGGAGTTGCAATTGTGTGACTCGACGTAAACAGATGTACTTCGTACACGGGTACATAGTGAGACAGATTGCAAGCTTCATATGTACAACGTTGTTTCGCCTTGCCGCGACACAACAGTAGGTGTAGACATCACTTACACGATATTGGCTACACCATCTCAAAGAAGTGACATCTAACCACTAAAGTGACTATCGATGTAAGTTTCCAATTACAAGTGTTATTGACTTGATTCATACTTACAGAATTTCAACCTTCTCTCTTTACTGAATATGTCTTCACATTTGGTCAATTTGAGACCAAAGTATCATATATACATGATTCTTTCTCTAAGAGAATGATTCTTTCTCTATTTACTTCCTAGATCAACTGAACACTTCTACGTGCTATTTCGAAATCATACCAATATTGCTTACTTTTGGTTTGGAAATAGTTTGGAGAGACATGTGCCTAACCCTCGATACATTTTCCCAGTTTACAGGATAGGAGAGTTATAGCCAGCTGTTTTTAAACTTCTCAATACCAAGAATGTCAAAGGAAACAAGGAAAAATCTAGAGCTCATTCCAAATAACATCTGCCTTTGCCGTATTCTACAGTATATGTATTAACAAATTTAGGAGGCTCCACATAGTAGCAATACGATACTAGTACAGACTGACATTTCTATTGGATTTGACTTCAATTTCATCACCTTTAGATTCTGGACTTATTTTTCATATCAAAATCCATCAATACCTCAATGGCCAACTTTAAGCTCCTTGATTTTTGACAGTTCGGAATTTAAACTTAGGACTATCATTCGACCTGTTCCAACAACAAAATAATAGCAAGTAGTGTAAATACTAGACTAATTTTTTACATAATGAAACTTACGCCTGAGTTTGTATTGATATCGTTACTTTCATGTTCATATTGACTTTAATAGCCGATATTAATTCAACAGAGTTACGATTCAATTGGATTAGTGTGAGAAAAATGAGTCAGAAAGGTATTCATCGAGACATGGATACCGTCAAAAGTGTCTCCTTCTCTCTTCATCACTCCTTACTGACTTCTTCACATAGTTTAATGGTGCTGATTCACGTAAACACAAAATGAAGCATGAATTGCAAGCGTTACTTCACTCTTCTAAAATTAGAAACTTGCACCTGTCTACTTCAGCCGTAACGCCATTGTGTACTCTAAAGAATCAACATAAAAAGGCCTTACGGTGATAGATAACCCAACATTCGCGCACAGGTGAGATGGGAATTCCCCACATTGTGGGGAATTGCAGCTTAAAAATATCTGGCTCAATCCAACGTTTGTTGATCAAGTAAGGGAAGCTGGGATCTATTAACTGTGAAGAGGAGACAGGTTTCAACGGACCATATTTACGGTACTTCATATATTTTGTGTATAAAAACCGCCGTAATTCTCCCAATTTCAACTAAACAAGTTAGAACATTCTTTATCATATTCTTCTTGCGTTCGACTTTTGAATAATATCGCTTTAATATATAGATCTTAAAAGCAAAATAAAAAATCGCATGAAACTAAAATCACGTGAAAACAATGACGTATTAACTGAGGCCACGTGGCCATAATTTTCAAAAGCAGAATGGCTCGTAATGAAATCCGAGTGTTTTCAAATAAATCTTGGTAATGATTTCGTTCCCGGATATCACTTTAAATGGCCAAATCATCATATCCTAACAGGGTAAAGTACAAAAACGGTTTCCTGATTTCAATATAACAACAGCTAAGGGGTCCATAAGTTATAAAAAAACCAAAGAAGTCGAATGGGTATTAGATTTAAGATCTGAAACTCAACAAAATATTAGTCTTCTTCTATGTGCCATATATTAGGAGCAGGCGATCATGGAATTCAATATATCTCTGCCTTTAGCCATCTCAACGAACGCCACCTAATGGCAATTTCAACCTATTTCTCCAGCCCATTAATTCAAAGTAGACAACAAAAGTGTCCTTCTCTGTCCTCTACTTCCCTTTCCCCTGAATCTTTCCACTCAGCCCTAGGTTTTCAAGTCCATTTTGTCGTAAAACGTGCCCCGACCCCAAACCTCAACCCCATGTTCTTACTTCTAAGAATAACTCCCAAAATTAAAGGAGGGCTAAAACACTGAATACAAATCATAACAATGAATTGGGCTCTGTTTAAAGCAAGTAAAATAAATACTAACATATGAAAAAGATGTTACAGTATCAAAAATATCATTGATCTTTCAATTTAAATAAAAATTATTTAATCTCGCTTAATATTTAGGAGTAAAGGAAAAAATAGACCTTTGGCAAGATCAAACAGTAGCATTTCTTTAAGAGAAGCTTCAACAGTTATGATATTCATACGAAATTCATGGAAACGCCCAAAACGACGAGGGTAAACCTTTGACATCCCTTTCTCGCTTCACAAAGGCAGTAAACGATGAAATGCAGTTTCCAATGAAATAGTCAGACAGACCAAGTATTGCCAAATCGATCTGCGGGCGCTCTGGATTCAAATGATGCAAACGTACCTGCCAAATAAAATGGTAAATGGAGTGATCATAAAATGATGACGTTATTGTGTCGGATGGCATGTCTGATGTAAAACTGCAATAACAAAAATCATGTGGTCGAAATCCGTCAGAAATGAATAAATTGGGCAAACATTTCAGCTTTTTGCCCTTAAGACATAACAAAAATTTCAAAGCTGTTTCTTAAACCAAAAAGGAAGTAAACATCCTCATGTAAATTCAAAGAGTCATAATACATGCGTAAATGAAATAAACCTATCATGACAAGCCTCGTCGCAGAAAATTTTCGAGGTTGCTGCGATGAGACCAATTCCGGCCATATCCTTCCTCGAAGTTCACACACACGCACTTCATTTAGAATGTGGGAATTTGGGACAATTTTAGATCGTTTAGCCATAAGCTTACAGCCAAGATAAACAGACCAGAAAAAACACGTCATTAGGAAATACACAACAGAAATGAAATCGCCCAGAAAAACTGTATATACTTTACAAAATACAATTTGTAGCACAGATGTGACTTTCTGTGACATTGCTGTGACTTGCTCCAGTTGCTGCGATGGTCATCGCAGATCGCTGACTTTCTGTGACGGGGATGACAAGAAATTCCTTTCATTCGAATTTATTTCCCAAGCACGATGAACAAGTACTGGCACATGAAAAAGTAGGCATTTCAACGCCTTACATATATATGTATATATAAATTTATGTGAAACTTACATTGAGCTCTTCTGATACAGCCTGGAAGTCTTGAAGCATCGGTTCATAATCTGTTGCGATGAACAAATGCTTGGCTTGCACTTTCTTGAGGACTTCCCGTGTTTTTTTCAGAATTTCTTCTTTTGGCGGGTCACAAATTTCTCTTCTGATTAGGCCATACTCACCAGTCCCCATACATTGCGGTGATGCCATGAAGTTTGCTCGACCTACTGCGTACATGCAGTCACGCCTCTGTGAATAAAAATCAGACAAATGAGCACCATGGAAATCGAGTGCCTATAAATTGAGAGCCAGTTTAATGCACAGATAAATCATATCATAACCAAGACACACCCATCATGGTCACCATTATGTTAACTGTCATGATCACCATTATCATCAGCAGTGTCATGACCACTAACACACGTGGTGCTAGACTGGCTGAAAAATGTTCAAGAATAGAAAACAAGTGTCAATTATATCTTTGTTCCACCATACACCACATAGTATACGTATCACAAATGAAGGAGCTTCGATTTCTATCTCAGATAACTTTTTATGGCGCTTGCCAGCGATAGTGCAATAATTTGCTGCAGTGGTAGTCAGAGAAGTCGACTATTTCAAACATGTGTCTTTATCAAACGTTCTGACCGGCGAGATGAAGAACAACAAGCTCAGTTGTTTCTACAAGGACGATGGATCGGATTTATGTGTGAATTGAAGAATTACATGATTACAATGCAAAATGTGTGGCATTGATAATAGAGTGGATACTTATCAACTATCATTTAACATTCGGATTTCACCCCAAAGTTTTCCATGTGTTGATTTGGGTAGCTATTAATGCTTTCACTTGATGAGTTTAAAACTTTCGCTTAGAAGAAAACCGTTTTTAATATGAAAACGTCACTACAGAATGTGAAAACCCCATAACTTTTGCTCAAGGGGGGGCATCGATAGTTAGATGATGGGTGGGACGTTTTTAAAATTGCACTAAAAACAAAAGCACACACATTAAAAGAATACGCAAGTTCAGTGAAACCATTGAAGAAAAATATCATTTATAACGGCCTTCAACCTCTATATCCCAATTTGCCTATGTCCATTAGCTCCTTATAACATAGGCTTACCATAAACTGTTTACTTTCGTGTAGATGCAAAGCTAAATGTATAGAGGACTCTTAAATATTTACATAAGATATAAATAGGTCGTATGTATATGTATTCGGGCAAGAGTACTTTGTTCAATCGATGTATCTAATTCAAAGGAGTAAGTAAAACCGTTTCAATCTGTAGTAAACTTTCTCACCCAGCTTTCTTCATTACGGAGATGTATCCCTACAAATCTTTGGTTCTTTAGTCGCGTTCGAATGAAACTTTGTGCTGTTTCCTGGATCCATGGCGACCATGTAAGAAACTGCTGTATTGCTCTGTGACTAGCTTTCATAGGATATCGCGCAGGGGCGCCACGCATGGCCAGTACTGGATGTTCCTCTGGTGAAAACCTACAATACGTACCAAGATATTATAATAAATCGACATAAAGATT
This sequence comes from Carybdea cf. marsupialis auct. non (Linnaeus, 1758), assembly GCA_010016065.2. Lineage (NCBI taxonomy): Eukaryota > Metazoa > Cnidaria > Cubozoa > Carybdeida > Carybdeidae > Carybdea > Carybdea cf. marsupialis auct. non (Linnaeus, 1758). Next base: position 25,411 of record JAAAKL020000485.1, read on the forward strand.
TGGATATTAAACTTCCAACTGATACAGAGTTAATGCTCATCTTCTGAAATATAGAAAGGTCGAACATTGCAGATCCGTCAATGAATAGCACATATGGAAATATCATCAACGAATGGTTCTTAAAGCTGTATTTTTCGCCCTGAATTATCTTTTTAAAATAACTATGTTTCACAAATGAGGGAAGTTGCTTTCGTACCGTTTGAGTATAAAAAGTCCAAACAATTATTGATTGCAGAATTTATGTCATTTATAAACATGCAAGGGATTTAAACAATCCGCGTAATCATGCGACAACGGAATAGAAATTGGTATGAAAAAGGGATCGCACACTCAAAAAGTGCTATCTTCGTTCACAAAAAACCCTACCTTTTATCATTGCTCTGGGAAAACCCCTGAGTGAACACGAACTCAAAACACTTTCCCAGAAAATAGTCTTAGGGTCTTGTTGAGGGCGAGTACCCACGAATCCAATCAAATATCGAACAATTTCAACAAGAATCCTCGATGCGAAATAGAGGTCCTTAAAATATCGGACTAGGCAAATCAGGTCAGTTTAAGTCTAATGTACAATAATAAAATGCCTCAAAATATTTACTCTTCATCTACTGGCGATAACCACACTTCTTACAAGTTTGTTCGACTACTAAATTTTCAGCTGCTGCCAAATGTCACATTCTGACAATTCCACAAACACATAAGCTCATGGTACTGCATATTCAATTTTCAAAAAACTGTCTTTACCGGAACCCATTAACTGATCTACACTTTTAACTCACCGAACTGTCTTTCCTGTGGAAAGTAACGAACTATTTTGGTCAATAATTATTTAAGAACCGGCGGGGAGATACGGAATAAGTTACTTCTAAGAAAGATGATGTTTCACTGGGGTCCATTACCAGGGACTGGCGTATAACATCACAATTTCATGAAAATATAAGTGCTGCCTTTTGCACTCGTTCTATTATCGCTGTAAATATTGAAACAATAGTTATGCGATTATGCCACTTTGGATTCATTTTCTTAACATTGTTGCTGTAATTAAAAATTCGGAGAAATCGTACTTTAATGATCATGAAAAAAAGTTTAATCACAAACCATATCAATTTTATAATAACTGTAAATCTGCATTCGTAGTTACGGAGCGTTAAAACTTCTTCCATCAGTGATTGCTTATGGACCGCCTCTAGGTTTCTGCTGCGTGGACCTCTCTCATCAGCACTGGTAAGTACGGGTTTCATTTTGCACACCGGAAGCCGGATAGTCGAAGTGCGGATAAATCGGCTAACAGAATAAAAGAGGTAGTCTGACAACATTTGAGTTATGTTCCGAACCAAACTAAAGAGCTGTGGCAGCATCAAAGATTTTTGAGCCTGTTACTTGAACCAAGTTGGTAATTTAATTGACTTCCCAAAATTAACAGTTTTTCCTTACGTCCCTTCGAAGACGGACCTTTTCGGTTTCGTAGGCACATGACATTCTAAACTACAGTCTGTCTAAATCATGAGCTATTTAAAACAGGCCTTTCCAAAAAAGTAAATGTACAATCTAAATGAATGGATTGTGATGTCTGGCATGTATGTATGCATTCCCTAATTGTTAACGGTAAAGGGTGGGTACCTGTGTAAACCAATTATCTGTTTTAAGGTGCTATAACACTTCACTCTCGTTTGCAGGGTAACAAACGTAACGGGGCTGGGAGGTACAACTTGAAAGAGGTCCTAGAGCTTTTAAATAACAGCACAAACACACCACACGTCACAAATATAGACCCACATAAAAATAAGGAATTCATCAACAAACTTTTGCATGGAAATGGTTACCTCTCTATCGACTTACCTAAAATATTTCTCAGTTTCAGGAGGTAGCTATGGGCTTGGGGTGGGTATCTGACAAGCTGATCCATTACTTGATGTAGTAGCATTCATCTAGTGTACATGGAGGGCGATTCTAAGGGAGTGGTAAAAGTGGAAAATGTTTCTCCTATGGGACTTGGTACACTGAGTTACACATGATCATGACAGGATTCAAGGTAATGGATAACTCTAAATATAAGATATAATATTGCCATGGTTGAGACCAAATACAGTCAAATTGACATGGGCTGTATCCAATGTAATAGCTAAATCTTCTTTGGCAGAAACCGTAATTAGTTACTCACATAAAATGTGTAAGCCAGGTCTTCATGGATTGATGGTATTGATGGTTTGTTTGTTAAGTTAGATTCTAAACCCAACAGCTAATTCGTCATAAGACATTTGAATAATTTTAAAAAGTTACTATTATATTAACAAAGATACTTCTACTATTTCCTAGCCACAAACGTTGGCATGTCTATCATAACTACAGCCAAGCATTACCATCATCACGATCATCAAAATAATCTCCATAGTCAACATTATTATCACGTCCATCACCATCATCATTACATTCATCATCATCATCATCATCACCACCATCCCCAACACAATCATCATCATGATCATCACAATAATTGCTATAGGCAACTACATCATGATCATCGTCACCTCCATCATCATCATGATCGTCATAACCTCCATCATCATCATCATAATCATCATCACCCCCATCATCACCTCCATCATCATCTCCATGATAACCATCGCCACCATCAACACCACAATCATCATCATGACTATCGTGATCATCATCAGCAGCAGCAGCAGCAGCAGCAACATCATAGTCAGAAATTTTCATTTTCTGAAACTTGTTAGAGGTATACATAGAATGTACCAACCAGTACTCTAACTTTGAGTTGATACATCTAGGCCATCTGCTATATTAAATAAGCTATGACACCCATAGCAAATAGTCCTCAAATTGTCAACTAACACAATAGCTGTCAGCACTAAATTAATGGCCACTGACATACTGATCTACTCAATTTGCAGGTCAGACAGAATCCATGTATTATGCGACATAACCATGATGGGACAGCCTTACAGATACGCAATGATTTCTGATGCGTCATGCTGGATTTGTAACAGAAAAATACTACTCAAGGGCCCAATATACGTTTTCAGGTTTACAAGAAATATGATTATGATAATCAAGTCTGTGTAATTACCATGCATCTTTAGAGCTGGTTATATGACCTTCATCTCCAATCCTAGTGTACATAGTGCTGCTGCTTGATTTATATGTAAGCTTCAGAAAACAGTCTTACCTATGTGATCATTGTGATGGATTCAGTGGAGTTTATTGATATTTCTTTGTTAGGGAGGGGGGGGGGGGGACAGAAGTTGAGTAACAGAGATATGCCTTGTGAAAACAATGAGACTCCAAGAGCTTGTTACAAAGAAAGATGTTAAGTAGTAAAATGAACATTACTGATTACAGTGCTTGGCACTTAACATAAAAGAAAACAGGCCTAGTATAGTGTATGACAACTGAAATGTAATAAAACTGGAGTCTCTCCAATACCAAGTGGTCACTACTTTAAACAACCATACTGCAGTGTAATGTCTTACTTTCACGTATATTCAATCATAATACCTGATTCTATTATTAGATTTTCTTACCTTTCCATCCATTCTTGCCTTGTGTATGGATCATCAACATCAAAATTAAGTTGATGAGGAATGTCTCCCACAAAATCCACCCCTAAATCACTCCAGAAAACTTCAAATGGAAAACCAATCTAAGAAAAGCAAAATGTACTGGACTTATTAAACAAAATTTTGAGAATATATGAAATTGATGATGTTAATAACTAAAAACAAATCCTTTTGACATTCATTTTGTACTTTAGAACACTTTCTTAGCTAATTAATCTCTGCAACTGTTAAAATAGTTCCTTGATACTTCTATGTGTAACTAACTTTAGTGATAAAGCTGAGCAAGTTGGGCATGCCTCCTCCCCCCCCCCCCCCCCCCAAAAAAAAAAGATAAATCTATTCAGGTGCATGACGAGGCATGTAGCACATACTTTACACATAATACACTAGATGAGCAGAGAAAATTATCTGACATCTGACATCTGACATGACTCTCAATGTTTCATGCTCTAGCCTTGAACATTCTTCTTGAAAGTTTGGAAAAACATAAGAAAAAAAAACACCACAGTACTCATTTGCTGGTATTTGATTCTGTATAAACAGTTATTATATGCTTGTTCCATTTCTTTTTCATAACATAACAATAATATTACAATATGCTTGCAAGATAATCTGCCCCCTACTTCTGCAAAACACAAACTGTCAAGTATAATTAGATACCTATAAAAGAATAACACAAGTATTGCCTGATGGGTGAAAGCTTATGGTGTTAAAGACAATAAAAACTTAGGATTTTCACTTGTGAGGATCACATCTCACAACTTTCTACACTGGTTTAATCTGTATTTCTTGTGGCAGTCAGGGGCGGTGTGTCCAATATGGCAAGTGGGGCAGTACCCCACCAGAATATTTTAAATAACATTTCAAACTTAGCAATCTATCACACTGAAATTGATCACTAGACTAGGTTGCACCAATGGTATTCTCTCCTTTGCATGTTGGTCATTTCTTTGTTGTGGCAGAATTGTATTCAGTTGGTGGAGCACTTTTCCTAGTGCCCCTTCACTTGCTGCAAGGTGGATTAAACTAGGCTTGCTCATGTGTTTACAACCATGACTTAAAGTTGGGCAAGTTCTTTAGAAGTGAATACCCTACTTAACATGACCAGAGTAAATGATATAACCAATTGAATTCTATCCTTCCTGTTTGTTCATCACTGTCTCATAGTCATCACATGGGCAGCTTGTCTCATGCCCCCTGACTTTCACCATAGATTATGAGATTTATAATCTCTACTTGCACCACGTAAAGTACTCTAGACTTGCACCAAGTAAAGTACTCTAGACTTGCTCAGTTGTTTTACTGCAACGGTGGAAGATATCGATGATGCAGTTAACAGAGAAATTCTCTATAGATGAGTCAGGTAACTTGGTTAAGTTGGTTAAGATGAAATCGATCCCTCTGCACTATGTTTTTGTTCATTGTTGATCAAGTTAATCATTAAATAGAGTGTCCCTTTAGTCTTTCATCAATGTTAGAACAACTTGAAGTTAAAAGGCCTCACCATCCAAAGAATGTTCCTATTGCACAGGAAGCAAAATCAATTCCAAAAAATGTTAATTTCAATACTGCCTCTTGGTTGGAAAAAATATAGAGTTAGCTAACAATCACTATGAGAAAAAAGTCAATTTTTGCCTCCCTAGTCTGTTATTTGGGAGAGAGTCACATTGGACTGAAAATTGTCTTAATGACATGAAGCATCTCTCTGAGCGAATTGCAAAGCACGAATTATCCTTTACTCATATTAACAATGTACTTAAACTTAAGACACTCGGAAACTCGGTTATATTTTCACCACTGAGTCAAAGTAATCACTTATCATAACAAAGAAGTGGATAAAAATCAGTACATACTGCAAAAAATCAGTAGTCTGATTTTATCACAATTGCCATGTGATATACATACATTGTAGGGTTTTTTTTGTCTCTTTTACATGTTTATATGTGTTTATCTTTGGCTAATCTTTTTTCTTGGTTTGTCCTTCAAAATAATTGTGGTATTAACAAGAAAAAAAGTTGAAGAGGGTTATGGGTGTTATCAATAAGATTCTGTAATATATATCTGACAATTGTGACATCATTATTTAGGTGTGCCCCACCAGCAAAAATTTTCAGCCACCACCATTGGAGGCAGTTACTATAAAGGTCATCTTATCACTGTTGGTGGATTTGTAAAACAAAATATAAAGTTTAAAGAAATGCTTTCTTTATGTGCTTTAAAGTGATAAAAAACTGAAGCAACTACTAGTTTGTCAGCCCACTGTGGATAGCTTGTTTGTCAGCTAAGTTTGTTGAAAAATTTCTGAAGGCTATTCTTTTGTTGGATGCAAGACAAGTTCATTAAAAGCAGTCCTCTTCCTGGCATTTTGGATTAGGACATGGTATTTTAATTTTCTTTGTAGTAGCAATTTTTACATGTAAATAGAAATTTAATATTTAAAACATACTCTTCACCATTGTAAAGTGAACCCAGAAGAAGGAAATAAACTTTCCAAAAGGTCTGCTAAAATAGAAAATGGTAAAACAAACCTTCATATCACAGCTGGGGCCTGATTCTGCAGGTAGCCAACAGTACCCTTTTCTTTCTTCTTTAGGCCAGTATTTCTCTGCAAGGTGCTTCATAAAGACTTCTGCAAGGATGACTTTATTAAATTTCTTTAAAGGTTCCAGTTCAAACCACTCATTAAAAGGTACAGTCTTCTACAAATGTGGAAAATCATAAAATAGAAAAATAATACTAATCAAATGTCAGAATAAAGCATGATATTTTCTGATGATACCATTCCACCAGATAATAAGAAACACGGACACAAGTTGAATATTCAGTACTTACTGTAAGTTGGTTAGGAGAATGATGATGATGATGATGATGATGATGATGATGACGATGATGATGATGATGATGCAGTTTTAACACCATGCTCTCCCCTTTGCAGGGGCTAGGACGGTGCTCATGTACATGGGACTTGTTTGGAGCAAAGAGCACTTTAAGACCGGATGCCCTTCCTGATGTCACAAACAGCCCTTCCTGGATTTGAACCCTGAACTTCTTAAACTGAAGGCAAGGGACTTATCCACTAGGCCGCAGCATCTCTCTAGACCACAGCAGCTATCTAGACCATGGTGGCTATTGATTATCAGGATTGGCAGTGTCTCTATATAATTTGGGAACTGACAACAAATCTAGGGGCCGTCAAATTGATGTCATTGTTACAGAAAATGCGCAGACAACCTCCATGTGGATAACTAATGTTGTTAACATGGTCATTAGAACATCTATCAAGGCATCTGATTATCAGGTGCTTCCTTGTTGCTACAAATGGTTTTTCTTTTGCCAGTATTGACTCCCACCTCTGTTCTTTAAACATGGAACATCAGGTTTTCAGTTCATCTATGTTTCTATTGGATTGAGAAAAGTGGGCTAATGTTTTGATCTATATAAGAGTCTTGGAATCAAACACTATGTTCTAGCATCTGGCAGGTGTTTAGAAACAAAACAGATCATCCCACGGTCAGATGATAACAGTAAATCAAATCTTTTTTCTTCACTGAGTTCCTAAATTCATTACGCATTGTGAGACACAAACACTACAAAGTGAACAAGAATTTGTGGGCTTATATCTTTCAGTTTATGTTGTACAATCAAGTTTGAAGTTTGAAAGTGAAGTGACAACTGAAAAACATGTGAGAGGAATGTTCAACAAGCTGACAGACTGGTGAAGAAATGATTTAGCAAAGAATTCATGGCACAATAGCAGTTGCAAAGCCTAAATTTGAAGCTGAGGCAGACACAAGATTTGAATTGTTTTGCATAGTAGTCCTTGTCTCTTTCACATATTTGCCCTTTTGATGTTCTAATATCATTAATTGACTAGCAAGCCTTGTTCAATACATTAACCTCACTATCTGGTTAATATACTACCCTACCAATTTTTGGTAGTGAGTAGTGACATTACAAACAAGATTTCCCTATTAGTCCAAACAATAATTACTTATGATTTTGTTTTCTGCTAATTTACAATATAAACTCACATTCCATGTTGGTTTCTTAACTGATTCAGCAAGGCTGACCTATGCTGACTACATCTTAAAAAATAATTAAAGCCTTACAGGCAGATATAGATTGAACAGACCTGTCGGTAAGGAGACACACCAGGGCTGGGGCCAACTGAAAAAGCTCCCTTCCCTCCTGCCAAATACCTCATATCTCAAGAGTCATTTTGAAATCAGATGTCACCTAAAAACTACTCAAATAAAGTAATGTTTCCTTGCCCTTAATAGTGTAAATGAGTTATAGGATAAAATCATCTACTACCCGTACCGAAACATACGACACGTTCCAGTAAATAAAAGATGGATTTCTTAGGGAATCTTGGGTGTGATCTCCCTTGATCATATTAAAACCATTGTTCAAAATCAACCAGAACTTCAGGTTTGACTGACGCTGAGATTACTGACTTTCTGATCCTTTTTGTTGACAAAATATCTTCATATAAGCATATTGAACCATCATGAATATTGCAAAATAAATTACTTAGCAGGGGCCCCTCCCAAAGAGGTAGGATTCTATTAGTAATTGGAAGGGCCAAAACCTTCATGAAAAAGGAGCTTAAGATAATCTTATAGTTTTACTGATTATACTTTAAAAATTTATTCAGTAAAAAGTAAACACATACATGTGTAAGGAGGAAAGCAATCACCAACAATACAACAAAAAGGCGTCTTACCCTAACCACTGGGAACAGTAGATGTTAAATTGTGCAAGAAGTAGAAAGGCACCATCATACCATAATAAGAAAGTTGTTGAACAGTAATAGTGAAAGCCATGACTAGCTAGTAAACACTTGTTCCTGTCCAATATTTTCTTGTACCTTCTGGATCTCTACATTGATGTTAAAGTTTTAAACTTTTTACAGCCTTGAAAACTTCTCAAACCTTGCTTTGAGAAAACAATCCATGTAAAGACTAAATAAATTAAAACATCATGGTATGGGCCCTCTATACTTCCCATTAAAAGAGAAATGAAATTCTTTTCAGGAGATTTCTTCCTCAATAACTCCATTCTCCTGTAGCACTGCGGGTTTAGATCTGTATAATCTCTATGCTTTTCAAAAATACTCTTAAGCAAATTCATTTCTTTACTAACCTAAAATGTTGAGAGATCTACAGAAATGATGAAACATAGTGATCAGTGATGATCGTTGATTAAATGGTATGGTCATGTGAAGGAATTTCATACCCTTAATGACATTAACAAAAAGCCTTGATAGAGCACAGCCCTCTACTAAGTAAACGAATCTTAAAGAAATGCAGTAATGGTATTATTACCACAATGGCATGTGTCTATGTAGAAGTCTAATACTCAGACTTTCTATAGTCATTTTCTCCAAGTAAATTTTGTGGCTCCAAGGATTTATTGGAATGTATTTAACCTGTTTTTACCAAACATGGGTAACATTTGTTTCTTCATCTATTCTTTATATAAATTTATTAGATTTTCCACCTTTGTAATAATGGAAGTGGTGGAAACAATTGAGTTCTGAGGGGTATCCAGTCTTGACAAACAATGATGTAGTCTTATTTTACAGAACACAATCATATATCTTAGCTTGGTGGTAAAATCCTCCATCAGTATACATGTCAACAATTCCCCTGTAACATGTCCAATTTCTGAAAAGGAAATTCACTGTTTCAAGTACAAAAGCTTCAGCTTGTATCAGAAAACTAGCCAGTCAGGAACATTGGGAGAGGCAAACAGAATTACAACATCAAGGTAGATCACTTCATGGAGGAAATGAAAAGTACAGCTGCTACAGTAACTGAGAGTTTTATATAAGCTATGACTCTATTAAAACTATTCCAGAGCCTCCCTGTAAAAAAAACTTGTGATAACAACAAGACTGTTAAAGTCATTGAATTTAACTATCTAAGCCTTTGTCCTACCAGCAAGATCCCTGGAAAATGTGCCCACTGTGGTCAACAATTATTGTATACCAATAATTTCAAATCTCAAAGTGCAGATCATTTATGACACTGAAAGAAGAAGATATCAGCTACTGGTCATATAGTGCTACTTCCAGTCTCTACCTATGCTTAAATGAAACTTGGCATACTATTGTTTGTCCACATTTACTTTGTTGTTTAGTTCACCTTGTTCCAAGTCTCATAACAAATTTTTGCAAGGTAAAAATGAAATTATATTCAGTAGGACAGTGTGCAAACACACACAGAGTAGTACACCAAGCTTATAAGAGGAATTCAGAGCATTATTAATCGAATCAAAGAAAACACATGTGGGTTTGGGAAGATCCAGAAGAACCTATACCCCTATTAGACCACATAATGATCTGAGACAAGTTGGTAGACCCACAGCAAGAATGTTGTGCTTACTCCACTGTAGAGTTAGATGCTGATCACCAAATTGTAACAGTAGCATTGGCATTTACCTTCTGTGTCCCAATGAAACCAACAATTAAAAAGAAAATAAATCTCACTGCATTAAGTAAATCCCAAGAGTTAAAGAGAGGAATGCTAAACAGGTAACCAAATGCTTCAATTCTCTTGTTCAGCATAATAATGGCACGTCAATACTTCAAGAAAACTATATAAAAAGATAGTTAATAATCTAGGAACTGTTAATCAAACAGTTTGCCAAAGAATCACAACTCTGTGGAGTAATCCAGAAAGTGAGGAATTCAGTGCCAAGAGGGAAATGCATGCAGATTGTATAGTAACCAATGAAACAGAGATAACTATCAAAATTGGGCAATGAGGATCAAAGCAGCAGAAGAGTCACTGAACAACGAGCAGAACAGATATGTGGAAAAACTGTGTAACACAGAAGTTGATGGGGGCAGTAGAAACTAGACAAGGAAAATCTATACCATCATCAAACAGATTTCAGAGAAGAATGTAATGAGTTCTATAATATAATGAGTTCTATACTATGTAGTTCATGACTGCTTGTGTGTCTGCCTGAAATATAAATGAAATTGCACAGCTAACAGCAAAGCAAAAAATAAGGTTGGTGGTGGTGGTGAGAATAAGGGATCTACTTCCCGGACTGCCAAACTTTACTATTGCATTACTATTGCACTATTTAGTGCAATGGTAAAGTCTTCGTTTTCAGTGTAGGAGATCCTGGGTTTGATCCAGGCCACCGCCATAAGCACTTCATGTTTAATGAGTTCTATATATATCTATATATATATATATATATATATATATAATTTACACATAAAATGCAAAATTTGTCTACCTATTATACATTAATGTCTACTTATATATGTGGTATACTCACGTATGTCATCCAAGGTGGCACAACAAGTGTTCTGTTGAGGGCTCTTGCAAAAGCCATACCTCCAAGTAAATGCTCTACTTGGTTTCCAAATCTACCTGTTTTACACAAGTTAAAATAAAAAGTGGTCCTTTATAAGTTGTATTCATCATGGAAAATCTCTTACAATGTTCATGATAAGAAAGATGGAGAACTTATAAACCACTGTGATAAATTTATTTTTCTCTTAATTGTGCACGTCACTGTAGTCACCTATAGATGGAAAATCTATTATGCCTCATTCTAAATATATTTTTCTATCACTGTAAAACATAGGATAGCTGCCTGTGGTTAGCATACTAAAATTTTAAATTAAAACTCAAATTATCACTCCTACCTTAGCCTTTTCTGACCGATTCCTACACAATAGACACGGGTGGCTTTATGTGCTATTTAGACAAGAGTGAACAACCATTAGTTAAGCTAACGTCTTAGGTAACATCAGAACAACATGAGGGGGAAGCAAGTGGATACCTAACTGCCCAAGATATAGTGTAGCTGATAAAGAACTATCACTTTTCTTGCACGCCAGTTAACTCAAAGCGCCGTTTCGGGGCTAGTGATGACTATGAACTACTTTCCCTTACGAGCGCTTTCCTCTCGTACGGTTGAAATTCTACCCAAAAAAGTAGAGAAAGAAACTTACCCATGCAAAGACAAAAGAAAACATATCCCATCCTGTCCCAAGCCAGCTGGCTGGAACTATCACTACTGATTCTAATATTGATAACTTCATCAGCCATCACGCTAAGCATTTGACAACCCAAAAGGGCAGATAATATTATGTATTTACATATTGGGATCACCATCTCTGTTTTTGTAACCCCCTAAAAATAGAGAGGGTTCATCTGATCATTATGAGCGGCTTCCTGCGTTTATTGAAATCAAGTTGTAAAACAGGCCATATCCTGTCTATCAGTCTTAGCTGTTTCGTGTTACTCTTTCTTTTCCAATCATCAAATGCTATAGCTTGTCCACTTGACCTTCAGGTTGTAACCCTCAAACATATTATTGTCGGGCTGCGCTAGGTTATTGATCCTTTCAATTCAAAAGATTTGTACATATTGATAACCTTCGAGTCTGAAGCAAGTGAAAGCCGTAAACGTGTCGCGTAAATCTGCAAGCTTTTTATCTGCTACATCTGCTCCTTACAGAGGAAACCTCTTGGGATAGCGAAAGATCCCTACATATAGTGGCCAATGAACTTCCGGATGGAGGGCTCTTGGGATCACTGCGCCGAAAATTCTGTCTTCACGAAAAATATGTGATAAGATCTTTAAGCTACAGGTGGATGTATTTGATGTTACGCCTCAGTATCATATGTAGTATCAGTATTCCTGACCAAAAACGATTTGGCACGAAAGCTGTGTCTGAGTCTCACATTTATATTTTCTGGGAAATGATGTTTCTGCTATTCAGCTAAACTCGTTCTGGATGTCGTTCCGAATGTCTCTCTTCCAATCTCGCAAACGACGAGCGTATGTACATTTTGCGGAAAATGCTTCCATGGGTTAGGACAACCAAAGCTGCTGATGCTCAACTACTTTTCCTCGACTTCCTTTAGCTCTCCTTCAAGACATAAATTGCAACGAAATCAATGTATCTTCTGAGGTTGATTTTGCGAGCGTATGTACATAAAATCTGATGGTGGAGGGACAAATGTTAGGCATGCCATAAATTGGGGGCCCATGAATTCCAACCACTAACCGTTTGTAAACCTGTACCATAGACTTGAAGAAACAGGGAAACTAGACGCTTCACGGCGTCGAGGTCCACACAAAATCAAGACCGTTTCTAATTTCGTCATGTATTGAAAATGAAGCTCTCGTGACTTGCCTTGAAATCATCAAATGACAACCTCACAGGACACCGACTGTGGTGTTTCTTCTACCGCTTCTCAATACTGTACCCGGTGGTAGAGGCGCAAATCAAGGAGTGAGCAATAGAAGAGCAATACAGGAATGCAGACTTCATTTTTGTCCATTTAAACCGAGCATAAAACATTTGAATAAAACACTGACAATATGCAAGCTTATATGTAAACGCTTCCTTTCGAAGGTTGCCTCTCCCCAGAGTCTTGAAATATCGCGTAACAACTGCAAAACCCAAGAATTTCTCTGGCGAACGTGGCCATAGGATTAAGTATTCTTGAAGTTCTCATAAAATTGTAAAATACTGCAACTGATCACCTAGTGAATAATGACTTTATAACCAAAAAAATACTTTAGACAATTTAGATCTCGTCGATAAGCCCCCAACGAGTTGCTGTAAACTCTCATCCGTTTATCTTTCAAAGTTTGCATAGATAACTCCTTTTTCAACCGTGTGGCTGGGGACTAGTGGGAGATAGCTATCTTCACTACGCAGTTCAGTTAGATTGCGTTACATGCCCAATTATGAATTTAGTTATGACGTAGACGTATCTAACCACTAGTAATTCATGTTGCAACTTCGTATACATTGTATGTTACCAAATTATCTACGTATCTACGTAGTTACGATTGCAATTCCCATTGCATTTGTCTAGAAATCTGCAACAACGGTGTAGTAAACAATAGCTATGACGTAGGAACATAAACGTTGCCTGTAGTTTCGTTGCAACATTGTAATGACTTCCATATCACTATAGTTACTAATTTAAATACCACCAACTTACCTTGTAGGCTAATCCAACATTCCATAGCTATCTCCGTATCGCATATATACAGTAGTTTCTACTGTTATATTCAGTTGTGATTGACTGAAGTAACCCTAAGCAATCGAAGTGTAGCAACTGAAAGATCGTTGTTCCAAATCGCTTGGTAGAAGTCGCTCGTTAGAATTCGTTTATACAGTACTCTTGTCATCGCCATCGGAACATTTTTATACATAAATTGTTGTAACAACAAAGGCTTGCAAGTCAACACATACAGCTAACCGTGCCTTGCATCTTAACGTTTCCTGCCACGCCTGACCTCTGCAACGCACCTTACACTTGGAAAAGGTCAACAGGAGCACAGAGTGAGATCACTGGGTACGATAAAACCCTCTTTTTAGATTGGAATTAGGTGTTCCTTTGGCGAAGAAGAGGCGGAAAATAGTAAAGAATAGATTAAGCTATCAGTTGGCAAAAGCAAATTCAAATAGGAAGTTCTTGCATAACTTAGTGGCAATAAGGCAGAACATAACCTTGGTCATTTCTGACAGATTTACTTCCTGTGTGCCCTTCTTTTCATATTGGAACGCGCTCGTTTCAAAACGCGCTCTTCTCGCCGGCCTGAATCTATTCATATCTGGCTCTGGTTCACAGACACTATTGCAAATTCCTGCATAGAGCAATGAGATTAGTTGGAAGAGGGTCTAAAGGTTATACTGAAGTTGTGTCCTCGAGGTTCACAATAGAGTTGCTGATGTCAAAACCTCTGCTTGTCTGTAGATTCATTGTTTTACGGCCAGTTGAAAACCAGAGGCAGGCCAAAGACTACTGTTACTAGTTACAGGAAAGAAAATAAAAAACAATGAACCAGGAGTCAAGAGTAAACCAGGATTCACAATGATTTAAAAATTGATTATCGAGGACAGGGCTAATGAAGGTACCGGGTTGATCATAGAATTTTAGCTGCATTGATTCGCAAATGGCTTATTGGGAAGAGAATGACTCCACACTAACCAAAAAGGATGTGCATTTCATTGAAAGTTTATTTCATTACCATTATACTAAAGTTTTCTTCATTTACTTCATCTTCCCCTCTTCCCTCGACCTTAAGAAGACCATATGAGTACAACGGTATAGTCTCTGTTGCGTTCTGATGGAAGAGTGTGTCTGATGAACCTCCATCTTCTGCGACTACTTTCTCATTGAACAAGTTGAGTGATCTACATTGAAGGTCTTCCTCGGTCGGCACTTAAAAAGAAACACACAAACCTCTAATTAACTGATCGTCGTTGTCACCAATTGCAGATATGACAAGTTTTCTCTGCTGTCTCAATGAGTGATATCAATCACGTAAGTTCGACGGAGATACCTTGTACACATACATTTCTTCAATTTAGTTTTGGTGATATGAATAATGCAGCAATTCAAACGTTCGTTGTTCTTTCTGTGATATATAAGAACCAATAGGCTGATCGAAGGATTGATTGATTGATTGATAAATTTGTTGAAATGTCTTAATCATAAATATAAGGAGGAGGCAAACCTATTTAGTCATATTCAGGGAGAGTGAAAAGCTATCCTTGAAACATTACTATTTTTACGTATCCTGTATCAAGTAACAGATCCCGGTAAAACATATTCCTAAAATGAATAAACCAATTCTCCCTTCAACTCTGTGACCATATTCTCACTAACAAATTTCATTAGAGGAGGGCAAGAAAAAGGACATAGCACTAGGCCGTCTGCATACAACTGCATAAGGTTTTTCTATGCAGCTTTTTAACAACAGCCTTCTGCTTTCAGGCGTGCAGACTGGCCCAGTTGCTACAATATTTCTTATGACGTCATTTGTTTTTGAAAAGTATTCCGCCAAAACGATTCCGTATATTATCCATGAAAGCTGCATCTTGCAGCTTCCCACTAATTTCACTTTTCCCCTTGTTGGATTTTGTAACAAGAGTGCAATTGCTGCAGCAGTCGCTAATGCTGGGGATTGACAGGTATGTTCTTTCTTGCAGCTTGTTCTAGTGCATGTTATTGCACTGCCAAACAAATCTATCGTTTCCTCGATGGATTTACATTGTTCTTCTTTAGTACAACACTCTTACCTGCTTAGAAAGGGCTACCATTTGGAGTCGATTAATTAACAGGCTTAGCTTATGTAAGATCGATGTAACCCAACATGACTCCTCGTAGTTATCAAGAAGGTAAATGCTTACCAGTTAGCACGTAATGCAAGTTCTGGGGAATGTTGGCGTACATGTAAGGATACAGAATTGTCGTATATCCAGCGCTTCATGGAGGTTGTTAGGCGTACAGATTGACCATCGTTAAGAATTACCACACGAGAATATTTTATTCCCCCTTTACAGTCGTGCTTAAAAAAGACTGTACCTAAAGGCTAAATGTCCTGTGTGAAGACGGTGAAAAGCAGATGCTATAGCACATTTAATTAGAGCAAATTATTGGACAGAGTGGCACGAAGCAAACTTTTCAGGGGAATATTATAATACGTCAAACAAGAGGTTTAAATATATTGGAGATAAACTATATTAGGGGTACCATACCAAGAGTAATAATATGG
>JAAAKL020000486.1:0-41523 GCA_010016065.2 Carybdea cf. marsupialis auct. non (Linnaeus, 1758)
GAAATTATTTTGGCTTGTAAGTTAGGACTCTAACTCCTATCATTTCTTGTCTGCTGGATTCCATTTTTCGTGTTATACATTGCGGTGTCAATCGACGTTGACCAACAGTTTTTTTATGGAAATTTTCGTGTATTATATGGTTTTAAATTTCTTACGTACATCAACTCTCTGCTGGATCCCTATTTTTACATATTGGTAAGGAAAGCTTTCCAAGTAGCATTGAGGCAATTTTTCTTTTGTAGAAACAATAGTCGAATCGGAGAGTGTAGTACTCTTCCAAATATTTCAACTCCAAGGTTAGAGCATACAGCGTTCACGTAGCGTGAATTATGCAACTCATGTCTATGACACATGACTTGTATATAAAAATTTTCCCAATCACAAACGGGGCAACCTATCATCAGTATGTCTGTCGCCCTTCCACATTTATCAATAGGCAATAGTTTTCTCTCTGTATTTTGTAGCTTTATCACACGTTTACTACCTAGATAATCAGGGGTATTTCCGATGTACAGTCATCATTCTAACGACTTTCATTTGACTAGCAAATTTTGAGTTTGAATAGGTCTGTAAAAAATCTAGAAAAATCGAAGTCTCTAAAGTTACGTGCAATCACCATGTCCATGATTTAGGTCGTGTGTTCTAAGATGCTAGACATACTTTTCAGGCATTCTGTAATATATTTTTGTTTTAGTTTGAAAGGAGGACATAAGCAATTTGATGTTAAATTTTTACCCGATTTTTATCAACTTTGTGACAAAACTATTTTGTTGAATCGTAGTTAGATGTAGCAAAAATCCGAACGTTTCAGGAAAAATTTTACTTTAAGAACTTTTTCACAGTAAATAGCTTGAAATGCTTGTTAAAAGTATCGAAAGGCAACCTTTTCGTTTACACCTATACCAGTTGAAAAATCATGTCAACTTTTTAACGATCGGCAGATTTGACTTTTGTCAAACGTTCATCTTCTTAAGTCAAAATGAAAAGTAAAAATGAACAAGTTCCATAATATTAGAGAAAGCAAATGATGCCAAAAAAGCTGTGGAGCGATACTTTAATAGCCTCCTTCCCTTCTTCTAGACTCTGGTTAAGGAACTGGATAAAAGCAGAACGCCGCCAATTTTAGGGGATTTAAAAACTATGATGAGCGGGCTACCGTAATCGATATTTCATAATCTTCTAGCCATGGTATAAATAAAATACACTGAACAGTTGTAGAATGGAATGTTTTATCATGAAATTATATTGGGATCAACGTTGTGTATGTACCGTAATTATTCGATTAACCGAACGATGCGCTTATTAAATTTTTCCAATTTTTAGGGGTGCGCTTGTTCGAGGGTGCGTTTTTTTGAAGGAGTGCGCTTATCACAAATTTAGTAGATAAGATTCTTTATCTAAATTGTATTGTAGAATACTTATATATTTGTTCTCCACCATTACCTGGTGGTGAGTCTAATCAACAGGGTGCGCTTATTACCAATTTTTGTTCGGAAGAGGTGCGGTAAATCGAATAATTGCGGTATGTGAAGTTTTTAGATATCCTTGCCAATATACTAGAATATAGTTTCCCCTGTGTCTGGAAACCCAAGCATCTTATGAGGAATTGTGTAGCATAGCAGACAGCTGATGTATGCTACAATGTACTGCAAATTTGAAAACGAAACGTACTATTCTTTTATTCTACATCTCGATAGATGGTTTTCTTTGTGAGCATAGTTCTGTGTGTTCTTTTAATCTAGTTTGGGAAGGCAAATAGTTTGTACGCAGTTGTATTGAACACTGTGGTAAAGTAACGATGGGATCCATATTTTTGTATTTACACTATACAATTTCTAGACTGATAACTATTTGCTATTTCGTAGACAATGCGTTTCATTGTCATTGAACGCAGCTCTCATATCATGACTACTTGACCTTTTGCTTGTTTTGTCATACCTTTGTATTCTTACCTTTATAATGTCAATAAGCAATACACGTTTACCTTTACAAACATTTGAGATGATCTATTTACTCCTATGTACTTGGTTGTGAATTCATATTTGCAGGCAGAGGGTACGAAGGCTTATCAGGAATGCCTTATGTACGTGTCACAATAACTGACAATGGATGCTGTTTCCTTGAAATATTCGATTTCAACATCTTTCAGCTGCCTTACTGGTGGAAGCTTAATCGAGGTAGAAGTTAATTGCTGCCAAGTATTGTAGTAAAGAAAGGGTGAATTCATTTGAGGACATTTCATATTCACGGACTTTTGCTTAAAATAGCAAGAAATAGCAAAATAATTTCTTTTATTTCACATCTCACTACAGCGGAGCCCTGTTTTGGGAGGAAAACCAGCTTCTGGAACATCCCACATAATATGGACCAAAATTTGGATCCAGAGTTTGTACTTCACGTTTTCTCTTAAGTTGTACTTCTTCACGGACTAGGATAAGTGTTATTCAGCCCCTATTGATCCTTTGAAACTCACTTATGGGACTAATCAGACACTTTTAAGATGCAAGATCACCCTCGATGAAAGGGTTGCTAATTCCACTGTTTAATGAAGAGGCACACTTCTGATGCTGATGTAGCGTGAAAGTCGCTTCCAGCCGTAGACCTATACTCTATAATAGTTCATATTACAAACTACAGTGATTTACATATCACGTGAATGCACCAGTGAGTGACAGAGTATGCTAAGGTTATTAGCAAATGACGTAATAATACCATCTTGAGTGCAACTTTCGCATCCACCCGGGAAGTGGCAATCCCTACTGTGTTAGTGATCCACAGCATTACATAGATAGATGTCTTTTGCAGATGTAAGCAAGCTGTTTCTCCTATTATTAGAAGAGCTCTTGAAGAGATCAGTAGCTTGTTAAATTGTCTTCTGTAAGTTATGTAAAAATACGTTCAACCACCAACAATACACAGTTTTGTTCAATGTTTCAAGCAGCATCATGTAAGACAGATCAGCTCACCATCTTTGTAGGGGCGTAGCTTTCATTAGCGACTGCCCACTGACAGCACAAATCGGTCCAACCATAAACACGCGATGCTAAATTGATGAGCGACAAATATATCTAGTCGATGGAAATAAATTATTTTGTGATGAAAATCTTTTAAGTAATCCCTCCTTTGTGCTCATTTCTGTTAAAATCCCTTATTTGTATTATTTTGAGTTTGAATGACAATTGGAGATTTGAAAGAGGCGTGACAGAACGCTTTAAAACTACAGAACTATGAGACCTTCAAGTACATGACCTTCCTTATTCTCAGTAAAACATCTCCTCCAGTCCGCGAAAAATGATTTGATAGCAAGTTTGAAATGCAATATGAATGCGAACAAAGAATGTGTAATGCTCAAATTTGCAGATCCTTAATACAGTACATCCTCGTTTATCCGAACCCCACTTATGCGAACCTCGTTTATCCGAACGTCTGAAAGTGAACAATTTTTCCGTCTGAGAAAAAATAACTTCTTTAAGCTTCCATCGCAAGAACGCGTGTTGCAGACAAACGAAGTGAAAACGCATTCACCGTGTGTTTAGCGCTCGCCTTCAGTTTCTCGAACTGACGAAACTCCACCGATAAACCGTAACGATCATCCCATGTCAGTCGATCTCATGTTCGCTCGTGTTTTGCAAATCAGCAATTCATTTCTTCAGGAAACTATAATGTCAACCATTTAACCTGTCGCAACGCTTTTTATTCATTCACACTGTTTTTACCCCAGACTTAACAGGAAATGTGATTTTGGCAACTCAAAAATTCATCCTCGCTTATCCGAATTTTCAGCTTATCCGAACGGCTGGTTCCACTTTTCAGTTCACGCTGTTCCGATAGACGAGGATGTACTGTATTTTCTTTCAACTGTATTTAAAAATGGCAACACTACAAATACGTTTCTGTCCAAAAGTATCATTATCATCGCCGTCCGTCTCTGCTTGATACCGGCATTTCTAGAATCATCAGTATTGAGATTATCACGATCATCATCACCGTGGCAATATTTATTGCTATTTTCGTCATTACCAACATTATAATCATCATAGTCACCATCATCGTAAACATCACCAAAAACCACCACCACCACCGCTACTATAACCAGGAAAATGTCTATCTTTTAAGGTGTTTCTCAAGCTCTAGATGCTGTTTTTGCAACTGGTGTATTCTTCGTAAAAGCTGGCTTAGCAATAGATCTCGAACTTCTTGTGCTAGGTGGAGAGTAAGTGAAGAGACTATGCACACCCATCATCTTCCTCATCATATCATTGCCACTATAACCATCACAATCCTCCTCTCTCTCCTGGTCATCATCAAATAATCATCACCACCGCCAACACCACAGTCAACATCATCCTCCTCATAATCATATCAACATCATCGTCCTCATAATCATATTATCATGATCAGCCTCATAATCATATTATCACCATCATCATCATTATCCTCCTCATAATCATATTATCACCATCATCATCATTATCATCATCATCCTCATAATCATGGTCATCATCATCGTTCTCCTCATAATCATATTATTATCATTATCAACATCATCATCATCCTAATAATCATATCATCATCATCATCATCATCATCATCATCATCACCATCATCATCATTCTCCTCATAATCATATTATCATCACCACCAACACCACCACTACGATAACAATCATCATATCAAAAATCGAAATCCTAAGTCAGTTAGAGAAGAAGAAACACTATAAAAAACAAGCAGCATTTATCAAAGGGTTCATTTATCGATGTCAACTATTGGACAATATACGTTTGCCTTTACAAACATTTGAGATCATCCTGGGCTCCTATTTACAAGGCTGTGAATTCAAATTTGCAGCAAGAGGCTGACATAGCTTACCAGGAATGCCTTATGCACTTGTCACAATAACTGACAATTGCGGCTTTTCCACGAAATAACATGCTCTATCATCTTCCTGGCTGGTTATAAGATAGAGTTATATTAATGATAGCGTTACATGTTGTTGACTTAAGCGGTGGAAATTTCATTTATGAACATTTGATCAAAAACTGTTTCTAATCCAGTTCTTGTAAGGCATAAATCAAGACTTGGCACACCATTTCTTTAAACTAGTCACTTGTAGGCGGACCGAATCTCACAGCATTACCTTTGCGGGCATGAATTAAGACAAATAGACACATATTTCGTGTAGCTGCTTAATATCAAAGGGATCATAAGTGCGATGCTATTATTGGTGATACCGTGACCACCTCTTCCTTATTCCACCCCGAGAAAAAAGATCAGCAATCTCAAAACTTTGCTAATTGCGTCGATTTTCTTACTAAAGACACCTGACATCTATTTAAGATTTCTTTAAACAAAGCGTCACAGAATTCCTCGTATCTTGTGAACTGCGGCAAAGAAAACCTCGCTTCCTGCCTTTGCTCTGTCCTCGATAACTGTGCTAATCACGAGACATAGCTTACTTTATGGCGAAGAATACAACTTCTGTCATATGATAAGAGTAAAACGAGCACCTTTAAACTCTTAAGCCTTAATTGATGATTTTCAACAGTATATCAAAATGGCGTATCCACAACGTATCAAACACGTCTAGTTTTCCTAGTACGCAAGCGCACATCGGGAGAACGTTCTGTAACGGACACCAACAAAAACATCAAAGGGAATGGAAAGCGAGTACCTGGAGGAAATAATAACTTCTCGCTCGAAATAGAGGATGTTTTACATTAAGGTTAGGAACTTCTCCTGGCTATTCAAATGAATTGTGACACTTGTACCAAATTGCAGTACCTAACAAAGTGTGGGTATAGAATACAGACCTTGGAAGAGAATTTATAGTTCCACACATGTGTATTGGAAATCCTTACAAAGGAAAGTCATGGAGAAGGTTTTCATTAGAAACTGAAAATACTTTTCTTGCCTTAAGCAATAGATACCAGCAATAACCCCTTGCACAATTGGGAATGGGAAACTGAAAAAGATATGCAAGAACTAGTATCTCGATAGCTAAGGCCTTCTACCTGCCCTACTCCTCGGACACTTATGCCGATGGTGTACAATCACTTGCGTTGGAGCAACAGGGCTTCCCACACAGTTGCGAAGTTTCTGCGACAGTCGATTACGTCTTAATCTTACGTCTGAGAAGTTGAGGTACAGCAGGCTTTAAAGGTGAAACGTATCCCTAGCAATCGACATGACAGTTCGCAAAACCGCTCTCCTCTAACATTACGTACTCTTAGGTGCATAACTGTCGTAAAGTCCTGACTGTGGAGGCATGGGAAGATAATGGTACCCCGTGTACCCACATGGGTGATGTTTGTGGGGCAGGAAATGGAGTGAAGACGCTAGCGTCTAATGCAATCTGGAGAGCAGAAAGAGTTTTGAAGCTACTGGTTGTCCATTACTATAATTAAGCTAAAACAACATCGTAAGTTCCAGTGAAACAGTCCATTTGAGAATAAAAATCACTTGCATTTATCATACTAAGAACAAAGTAATAAACGATACCGTACACTTTCAATACAAACTGAAAGGGCTAAAGGCGGTTCTGAGGTCGGAGAGCAGATCTTTCCAGAAAATTTTCCAAAATATTTAGGGTGGGCGGCAGTTATGCACCGAGTAGTAAAGAGATCATAAGACGTTGCTTTCCCTATCTACTATTTATCGTTACCCCAACATGAAAGTCTGTTATTACACCCAATTAATCATTTGAACTCGAATTCTGACTGTCGTTTCGGTCATTAAACAAGTATGTACGCTCAAAATACAAAATTTCAGTTTCCTTCTTTGTACTTTCGAATCTCTCTTCACTTATTCTCAGTGTACGCTCGTTTCAGAATACCACCTCCCTAAACAAGCACTAAAAATACTAGGCTCTAAAGTGGTGATAAATGGGCTTCGAACATCAAGAAAATTGTGACAATAACGTTTAGAAGTTACCGACAACACCCCATAAAAAGCACGTTTATTGTGTCATATACAACCCTCATTCGAGAACCCTCTCTCATCCCTTGCGAACGTACATATCTTTCAAAGATCTCTCTTAACAGAAAGTACGATGACAGATGATACCTTTTAATTCAAACATCTATTTACAACGTGGAGGTATATTATCTGTAAACCAAGTACTTTGTTCGTGGCGTTACTATCTTTTCCAATGACTTTGTCATGGCAGCTCAATTCAACTTTTAAACCTTTACCCAAAACACTGGTAGTACCTCTACAACGTCCTGACCTTACATGCTGTGGCAGCAAATTAAAAGCTACAATTGCTAAAGATTACACCTTGTTTTAAATTGATATTTCTAGTAATACCAGACTTATTAAAAAATGTCTCCACTAAAATTACCACTAAAAAGTTAAAATAATTGCCTGCGGTGCTATAAAATCTTCCACTATTAATAACAAGTCCAAAATATCAGCATTCGTAGAATTCTTGAGAGCAAAGAATTCATAATAAATTAACTACACTTACTATCCTATCAGCTTCATAATTTAAGATAATAAATAAAACTCCAATCAAAAACAGATATGCCCATCCAAGTTATAATTCTGAAACTTGAACCGATAGTTAAAAAGTCCATAAACATACATGTATTCCAACATTTCCTGCATATGTAGGAATGTTGGAATGTTAAGAAAACAACTGCAACACTCTATGACGAATGCATATGTTTTGATAAACATTGAAGTTCCGAGGCAATACCTTACTTTGGTGATCCATTTGATGTACTGATTCCTCAAAGGGGGTGTGCAGCTAAGAATGATAGTCGTTGGAAATGAATAACTGCATCCTCAATTGTAAAAACGTAACCCTAAACATTGATAGGGTATGGGATGTAGAGCTGATTGACAAATATGCTTTGTAAATTACGGTGTGCACCCCTGTGGGTTTGTGTCTGTGTACTTGAGTATGACCGAGTCTCTCTGTGTGTGCAGGCATGCCTTTTAGCACACATATATGTCGCCGCGATTCACAACGTTACGCTCCTTAAAAGTATCTCGTACCTGAATACCGTTGTATAAAGTTACAAATGATGCCCCACTTATAACTATTGAGTATTACAGAACGGGAATCGACATAAAACCATACATGGGTGTGAAAATCATAGTCCGACGATTCTACGCCTTTAAAAGAAATCACACTAACGACAGTGTATATTTGTGGCTGGCCTCCTCTTAAGTCAAGCAAAAACTAAGACAATTCAGTTCAACCTCCACTTGAATGAGAATGGTAAAAAGTTTAAAATTGATTCTAACGTTACCTCAACACTTCGGAGACATTGCCACTAATCAAAGTTGTTAAACCACAATTTCTCAGATGAGTGGCCAAGTAGCGCTTACAACCACCTACGGAGCTGTTTAACACCATCAATCCTTCAGACGGCAGCTTGGCCGTTAAAAGCGTATTACTTCACACTGAGTGAAAGCAAAATCAACTGTATAACGAAAATGTTCTGCTAAAAGGCATGATCAAGCTGCTCTAACCGAAATTGTGTTTATCTAATCGTGTCATTCAAGTAGTACATTTGCATGGCCACGGATCATTGATTCAAAATCCACACATCCCCGTGAAAAAACCCCTGCATACGTAGAAATTTGCCTGGGTGTATCCAATGCAATTGTTATGGCTACTCCAAGATAACCTTGAATGGCATCCATTCTTTACTATGACATATCTCGACGTCGATTCATCTGAAGGGTTACCAATATATGATGCATATAGTCCTCGGATTTAAATGGATATATATCACTCAACGAAACCTAGACAAACGTTATTCTTTCGTTCTTTTTCCCACGGATGGTCTCTCCATTTAAGAGTTTTTCACGTTCTGGTTGCAACTGGGGTTGCGAACGCCGGCATTTGTTGACACGTTTCCTCTGAATCAGATTCAGTAAGCCAAGGCTCATATCCTTATCTTCGAGAATTACTGTTTCATCGTTGACTGAACCAGTGGCCGTTGGTGAGTTTACCATTGAAATATCAGACACAGCTGAGTCACTCCTTTGTATTGAGCTATTCTTTGTCGAGTCCGGAAGATTCAAATTGATTTTATCATTATCTGGCTTTTGAATTTCTATCATTTCGTAACTATCATCGAGATTCATGGGAAGTGATTCTTCTGTTTCGGAGGTTGATTCAAGAAGTTTCTCCGAAGGCTGAGGACCAGTTACCAAAGTACTTTTGGCGCATTTGAGATCCTTGTTCTCACTGCAAAGTGAAGGCTTCTCCTGTGAATTTGCAGCAGCGTCCATGATAAGCGCCCTGGCCTCTCTCGCACTAAGAGGTAAAGGTCTTGGTTTCAGTTTGCGCTCCGGGACGGGCCTTTTCGAATAAATTGGAGAATCGGGTACAATGAAACTGGCTTCTTGATCTCGCGCGGGTTCCAGTTTCAGCTGTTTTTGAAGAGGACTCCGAGGTGAATCAGACAGAGCATCTCGTTGTGAGTGCCCTGTTCCTTTACGATTGTCACCCTCCTCATCTGATTCAACAGAAGATTCGGAGGAAGCAGGTCCAGTTCTCCACTGAGACAAATTTGTGCCCTTGGCTTGGAAGTGCCTTCCATTCGTTTCCTCACTATCTGAAATATAAAAAGTGCTGCTCATAGGTGATTCTGTTCTCGGTTCTTCTCTCATCTTAAGTGGTATAGTAGCCTGCTCGTCTCCGCATGGTGCACTACCTACCGATAATCGTCCCAAAAATGCTAACTCCCGGTCAAGTTCCTTCCCCAAAACGGATGCCCTTGGGCTACTAGATCGCATCTTGATGCGGTCTGGCGTTGGAATTTCAGACCAACTTCGTACCGAATAAAGACTTGGGCGATCGCAAACGGACTGGAAACTACAATCAGCTAATACATCAGCTGCGGGACGAAATTCATTTGGGTCGATATCTAGTAGTTCTTGTTGCTGAGCTAATGAAACCACTGCACCGGAAGAATGCGACCTTTGCTTGTCTTGCATTGCAGGTGGATTTAGTTGTTTCGAGTTTACATTTTCTTTCAGGAAATCTGGCAATTCCAAACCCTCTTTTGGAATGGAGCCTCTTTGATCATCTAGACGCCCGTTTGCAGTACCAAACAGCACATCTGCCAATTCTACAGGAAAAAAACCAACACAGAAACTCTTCGTTACAGTTGTACACACCAGCAACATCCCGGTGGGACAGGGGTGTAGATTAAAACCCCTGTGTATAGCGATAATCAGCTTTTCTCCTACCCTGAAACTAGAATAAGTTAGTTAACAATTTAAAGGGCCAAAATACATTGAAATTGAAGGTGTACTTCCCACTTTTTAATTGTAAAAATCGTAATTCTACACCTGGTTCCTTTGAATGATTACTGACTTTCGCTGCTAGATACTAGAATGATAAGAACAGTGCAAATAAACTACTCGATGACATTCATCAACGAACCTATGTTTCCACAATGCAATAGGAGACTACCTTATAGTAGCAGCATTAGAAAATAAAGAAATCGCTAGAATCTGGAAAGGAAGTGCTTTTAAACTGGTCATTTTCTACTAGGCTAGCTATTCAATTCCTTATATACGCCATTACAATCAATTACATGTGAACGCATCATGGTTTATTATTAATTTAGTAGTGGTTATCACTTTTGCATGAGTACTTAGATCGAAACTTCCCTTCCTCAAAAAGCAGGTGGACGAGCCACTCTTATTGGAAATGATACATTGTGTTGCATAATACCCAAAATTCCAACGAGGTCCGACATCATGTGGACTTCAAAGTTGTTTTGCAGACATGTATGTGCAATCAACGATAAGAAGTTAACCTTCTTTAGGAAAATGGGCATGGAATAACAAAATGTGCTTCCCCGTGCGTGATTAGGAAGAGCTCGTAAATTTATACACTTTTAAAGTGGTTATAAAAGTCTAGGTCCCGTAAGGCGCTAAGTAGGCTAGCTTTAATAGACGTATTTTGACACTAAATAACTACCACTACTATGTCAAGATTTAAGGGAAAGCAAACCTTGCCTCCGCGTTTCATTATATCGAATTAAGTCAATTATTGTCGCCCCTTGAGTGATTTTTATGACTTCTTCAAAATATTACGAGTGAATTGAACTTTTTGGAATGACGCATGAGGAACAGAAAGTTGCACTCGATGTTCATTTTCCAAAAGAGCGATAATAACAAAAATATGGAAGTTACACGAGGAGCAAAATCAGTGGACACGATAACAACATCTTCTTTTATCAGAATCTCTCCATCAATAAAAACACAACCCACCTGACTTTGCATCATCAGTGAGATCGACGCTTTTCGACCTGGATTTGGGGGCTAACTTCTTGTCCTTGCCCTTCACGTTGCTCGTTGACTTCTTAATGCCACTAACACCATTTCCCTTCACTAGACTCTCATCACTTCTAACGGGTTTAAGGTCGGCTGGCTTTGGCTTCAGGAAAAGGTCTTCATCCCCTTTACTGCGTAGACGTTTTATTGATGATCTAAAGTCACCAAGGGGTGGCTTCCCGACGAATGCTCCAGTGCTTTGGCGTAACGCTGACGGGGGAAAATGGCAATTAGTGCTGATTCATAAAACATGGTGCAGCATCTCTACTTAAACAGAATTTGGAACAAAAGGGTGAACTAATGGTTATGATCAATAAAAGAGTGAGGCTATATGACGGTAGATGACGGAGGATGATATGCAACAACGTTGTAAGGGCGACGACCTCGCCTTTGACCATATTTGGCCTTCAATGACATCAACGCCGGCACACTTTTGCACAACTGTGCCAATGCTCCATACCTGGTTCAGGTATTGTGTGTAAGAAGCCCGTTTCCTTCCAGTTTCTCAATCAGCAATGGATACTTTATGGGAAATTAGTGGATATTGAAACTACTGTAAGTGAACTACGAAAACACCGGTACTTTCAGAATCAGATAACCTCCTTTAGTTTAAAATATCATGAAGTTACCATTATGGACTATCAAACAATGGCAAATGCTTCATGGCCCAGTACGACAACCACTCACATTATGTGTGGTCGTCTGATATGAGCAGATGCTATATTTGATCCTTTCAAAGAGCTTCACAACCTTATCCCGTTCCATTAATCAATCTATCGAAAGTTTGAAAGTTGCAAAAAATACTACTGAGACGGCCTCGGGTTCGAATCCCAATGGCGACATACCGTATTATTTCTTTAGTGTCTTTTCATATCATATCGTTTCCAATCCTCAATAATCAATGATATATTGTTTTCAGATTTCACTGACTGTGCTTATCTGATTTTGAAAAGAATGCACGTAGAATAGCTGCTTAAAATTCAGTGTTTTACGCCATGGCATCTGTTATACATCCGGCGATGCTTATATCGGCACTTTTTCGTAAGTCTTCTATAATATATTATAATGATAACTTTCTTACAGTAATAGGGCGTGACAAAGTACAAGTGTCTAGAACCGCACTACTCCACGCTACACTTACCTCGGATCTGTTCCATACTCTGTGCACAGAGATGCTTGTTTTCCATTTCTTGCACTTTTGTGTCTAGTAGTAACGGCATACGGCTGCCGGCCTATAAGTCAAAGACAGGTTCACATTCAACAGTCAGCTACCTCATTAAAGGTTCTAACACTGACCAGAGTAGTCCTTAGCACGAATGGCATGTGCAATTACATTTCAATGTAATAGAATGAAAAGTAGCTAGAGTTTACATGACTAATAACCTCATGTTCGAGAGTTTCCTTGCGAAGGTTCTTGAGTTACAATTCTTTTTTGAATTCCAGTACAATAGAAAGTCATTCCAGGGCAATCTCCGCCCCTTACATAAAATATTGGGTTCTAAAGCTAAAACAAAGTAAGTGTAGATATTCTTGCGGGCCACGCTGCGCCTTTGAACCAAGTTAAACCGTATAGAAGAGAGGATAAGCGAAACTTGAACGAAGATACACTGTTATTAAACAATTGCTATTGTCAAAAACTCTCAAAAGCTCAGAAGCTGATACCCAACACAAACGCAGCAAGCTTAAACGAGGTTTGTTTTTTTCCTTTATCATTGCAACTGAAAGACGAAACTTTATATCTTTGCCTTTACTGAATAGTCGTTGCTAGGAATGGTCCAAAAGTGACTTTCAGC
This sequence comes from Carybdea cf. marsupialis auct. non (Linnaeus, 1758), assembly GCA_010016065.2. Taxonomy (NCBI): domain Eukaryota; kingdom Metazoa; phylum Cnidaria; class Cubozoa; order Carybdeida; family Carybdeidae; genus Carybdea; species Carybdea cf. marsupialis auct. non (Linnaeus, 1758). The sequence goes on from JAAAKL020000486.1 coordinate 13,098, forward strand.
CTCGCTTTGATTTAGTCGATTGTAAGTCGAATTTGGCCTAATTTGGTCCAAAGGAGTACGTTGGTACGGAACAATATCAAGACCAAGCATAACATATGCCTATTGTACTGACTTGCATCTCAAATCAAAATTGACAACCAAGAACTCGGTGTTCTAATAACGCCAGGCAATCGAAGAACTTCTCATGCAAAAACGAAATCCGAGGGCATTTCTACAACATTCAGGAACTATAGGGGGAGTGGGACCATGGATCAGTCTCATTTCATCTTCAACAACTACAATGCCAATCAACTAATAATACCTCGAAAATGAACTATTGGATTTGATGGTTCCTTGCGAACCTGCTTCCAGACCAGGCCTCCTACAGTGGGTTTCTTCCGTTGGGCAGGTAGATGTATGAAAGATCACCTTGGCTATATAGCTCATGTGAGTAAGGGGCTGCCAATTATGTTCTTGTACCAAAACTATGCATTTGTATTTAATATGTCTAATTAGGAGATAAATGTTGCCGTTTGTTCAAACAGCTCTTAATCTTGTGACTTCAGGCTAACATTAAAAACCAGAGCCAAACGAACGTGCCCGTTGTTCCCCATGGACTTCATCTAAGCAAAACCTTTCACTTTTACATTCAAATATGTACCTTCGTTCGATCAGAATGATATTTCATCCAAGGGCAAGGAGTGAACGAGTGTTAAATATGTAAACAACTGGGTAAACATCCTCTTACCATAGTGATAACAAAATCCTTGAGCTGATATCCATTGCGCTTTAAGATTGGCTCTAACACTTCACGAAGTGTTTTGTTTGGACTGATTTTAATACCAACCGATCGACGATTAGGTAGATCGAAACTACAACAGGAAAAAGAAAGGCGAAAACTATCAATCTTACTGGGAGTGAGGCAAGACATGCAACATCTAGCCTCATGCCTGGAATATTTTCCGTAAAATGTGCTAAAGATGGATTCAAACAAACACACTCTCGGACCAACCGCCCCCCCCCCCCCTCCTCTTCTAGAGAGGTTAAATTTCAATAGTAACTGTGAGTAAACTTTTGAAACTATACGAAAACGACTTTTCCTTCTCGATAAAACTAACGATCTAAGTATCGGACAAAAACTGAATCGAAAATATCTTATTCGTTTTGAAACATCGATCACATCCATTCCAAAATATCTAGCAATGCTAATTACACTTCTCGAGCGCCTTGAAGCAATTTGCAAAAAATTAAGGGCAACTCTACCAAAAAATGACAGACGAGCTGTTATCTTTGTAGATGATCAGCAGCAAGAAGCCCGATGGCACAGACCACCAAAATTCAACATAACTGTCATCTTACCGGAAAAGAACTTTTTTCTCCAGATGAAGAAAACAATCTGCAAGCGACTGCATGTCTTTGTCAAGATCTATCTTCTAAAAAGAAACAAGAAATTCGTAGTGTTGAGTGCTCGGGCTCTCCTCGTAAAAGCCTCAATAATTATAAACTCTCCCAGCCCTCTCTGTTTTGAAAGATACGTGCAATTGTAGATCAATGACTGTGGGGGTGCCTGTGAGACTGTCATGCACCATCACTTCTAACTTCCTGCGATCCCAAAATAGTTCACTTGCTAGTATGTCTATTCTTTCCAACGTAATGATCCACGTTAACTGTTCGTATATCAACCTCTTCATTTCGTTACCGTTCCCCCCAGACTTTAAACTTCCGTATAAGTACGGGGATGAGGGTGAGGGTCGGATTGGAGTGACAAGACTCATACTCGTATTGCCAGTAATGGATAATATTGTTGGAGAAACTCGGAATAAAACTCAGAAATCCTTTTGCGATGAGAAGCATGACGAGCAACCAGTAAGCTTCGAATAAACCCTATGGGTGTCTGAGGGGCATGGTAATATGCAACTGGTGATGAATATCGTAAGTAACATAATGTTACCTCATAAGTATCTCATACATCAATATGAACCGTGTGATACGATATTTCTACTACAACATGTCACAATGTTCACTACAGTACGATAACAACCATATCTACAAATACTCAGGTGATCCTTCAACCTGATCTTTCCGACAGAAAAGTTACCAACTCGAGTAAAAACAAAAAACACAGAAAGTATACTGCCCTTCCTATGTGACATCTTTATCGAAGTTATCAGAACTTCGGATCGTTCCATGATCGTTGCTTTCCCATTTGTTTTTGGCATCATGATGGTATAACAAGCATAAGAAACGATTACAAGAGCGGCAACTGAACCTAAAAGGTTATAATGACCTACCTCTTTCTCATTTCCTACGAAAACGTCGTATGCAGACAAGCGAATGTTTTGTCTTTCGCAAAACTTAATCAAAACGGTGCGAATTGACTGCTTTGTATCTGTAGGTAACAAGGCTGATGCACCATCCGGGAACACCAATCGACAGGGATTTTGCAGCTCCTTGTTCTCCTCAGTTTCCTAAACGAAAAATACCAGATATAAGTACCTGTCCAACAGAAAAAGGAAAGGTACGCAGCATACTTTTATAATTCAAAGGAACTGGATAAAATCTTTAGCACTTGCGTTCTTGGACTCCCGGAGGTAAAAAAGAACCCTCTTGTGAAAATTAATTTATCTACAAAAATGTTAATGAGAAAATGAACCGTCCTCTTTCCTTCCTCATTACCTTGGCAAACCCTCTTCGAAGGCGTGGACAATACTCAAAAACTCCAAAATTCTTTGCTGAATAATAAATCGGTGGCCAGCGAGTTGATCTTACTATTGATCTCCTCGCGTAGAATTCAATGCAGTCTGCAGACCCCTTTACTAACTGACATGTAGCAGTTGAAAGATATTTCTAAGTTGTAGTCAAAAAATTATCTATTGCTGATTAGTACTTTTGAAAACTACTCCATCCCGACTAACTCTGTTTGTCAAAATCTTTCAGTACTGTTAGCCTCCCACTACACAATAAGAGTATGCTGCTTCGTGGATTTACGGCGGGTCCAGTTTCCTACTTATTACCTATTTCGCAATTTCATGACATAGCTTTTCAGAACTTTAAGACATCTTACTAAATACTGTATATCGCAAGGAGACGACGCAAGAAAAAAACAAAATCAAACCAGATCCAACTTAAGAAATGCCACTTTAGCAAACATAAACATTCCAACCACTTGACATGAACTGTTTATACATGACCTCTCAAATGACTCTCCTGTCATAATTTTGGCCTACGTATATGCCCCCAATAAGAGCTCGTAGTTTTGAATCTCATTTCCGTAAGCAATCTCAAGACTCGTTCAAATAACAGAACATGAGGCAAACAGGAACGAGATTATAATTATTCTTCTGTATCTTATTTCTTTGTCATTAAACGAAACGTGAATACTGGAAGCATTAACATCAAGCAGCGGAAAACTTCTACGTGTTATCTTCTAATAGATCAAGTAAGGCAAAAAATCTTTAGGGTGTTTGGAAAATCAACGTGCAACCAGCAATCATAACTAAAAGCATGTCCTTGTTATTTTGTCAAATTTCAGGTGAAAGACCTTGATCTTGACCCTAGTCGTCAATCACTCTTTCCGTCAACATCGAGCTTAAAAACTAATCAATATCTCCTTGACAGTATTGGGCCATAGGTCCAAACAAAGCGTCATTTACTGTACTAATTACAATTCACGTTTAATATTTGTATTGGTAGCACGGTCGTCTAACGGTACTGAGTTTGGATTATAGATTTATCTACTGGAGGTCGATTTCAGGTTGTTATCCCAAGGTTTACTCAGCTTTCCGTCCTGACAGAATCAGTGAACTGAGCACCAGCAAAACCTAGAGGTGTCAAAAATGTGACCTAGAATAGGTGTTGCACCGCCCCACATCACACATTCGGCAGTAGCTTGCTAGTACTTAGTTCAACCATCGTCTCCTTCTATCATATATTAATGTTTCACATATAACATACAACGAAATTGCAAGCTTTAGATGTTAAGATTTTCAGATTTATATGTATGTTATTAACTGTTGTCATACAATTTACATTAGAATCATGGGTATCTGTGAGAAATATGTGACACTTGTGACACTAGCCTGCCTACTCTAATCAACTAAAACCCGGTTTTATATGGCGTCATTCTTTGCAAAAGGAAAAAGGAAAACAGCATAAGTAATCATCCACACCCAGAAACGTGTGATTAATATAAGAGTAGTTTTTAAAACCCATTAAACAACGATAAGGAGAAACTCTCTTAAAATAAACCGGTGGTAAGTGTTTATTCAAATTTGGGAAAGATTGTTTTTAATGTTTCTGTGGGCGTGGTTTCGGAATGGGCATTTCAATCCTTAGAACAAATGTAGAAAAATATCCGAACAATCTGCCTATTGTATAGCGGCCCTTCAAAAGTCGACAACCATGTAAGGAAAGCTTTCTTGGTCATATTTAGTCCCTAGTAAGAGGAATTTAACATCTACATTTCTCAGCGAATAAAAGATCGAGTCAAATACCCTGACAAACAGACCCCGGGCTCAATCCCCACCAGGCCGTAACAATTGATGTTTACCCAGACAATATTCTGGAGACAAATGCAGTCTTCGTAATTGATACATCTTTATACATTTTTATAGTACAGTACAATTTGTAAGACAACTCTCAATACGAAAAAGCGCTTACGTTCATGCTTTTCTATTAGCATCAGTAAACGCGTATTCGCATTGAGTAAATGAGTATTCAATAACATTGAAAGAAATTCACAGATCTTTCATTATGAATACGACAAATCAACCAATCAACGTCAAGACTTACGTTTGAAAGTTTGGTTAAAGATTTCTTGTAGTCAATCAGATCCGGCAACGATGCCATTGAAGACCTCCTGTTTGCATCTGTTACTGAAGCAACGGAGTGTGATCGACCTAAAAGCAAAACAAAAATCACATAATCAAACACGGGAAATCAGCCTTAGGATACCAAATCCTCTCAAATTTCATAAGAGTCCCTTTATATGTTTCTTCAAAAGAAGGGCAACATTATCAAGCACTAAAATTGGCTGTCTGACTACAAACGATAGCTTATACTTGATTAATGCAAAGCAGCCTTCTGCAAGAAGTATTAAAGACGGATTTATCGAACAAGCGCAGCAGATCCATCAAATGCTGCCGTCACTTCCCACTCGTTACGTCAACCTTTGTCTTTAATTGCAGTGTTTCCATATATGGTGACGAATCGCCAATTGGGCGATTTACGACCAGAAGAGGCAAAATTTTTTTATTTTCGACGGCTTGAAGCACGTCAAAGCACTTTTGCTGCTAATAAATTATTGCATCTCTAATTCTATTTCAACCAAAACGCATTGGAATATACAACAGGCACATCCGCCTTTACATACCATCAACTTTCTAATGACGTAATCAATAACTAAATAATTTTGGGCTACAAGCATGCGATCTTTGCATACGATTTCGGCGACGAGGCATAACAACAATCTTGCAACAATTTATGACCATCTACGGTCACAGAACTAAAAAAGGAACACACGTAAATAGTATCTTAAAAGTAAGGCCCACACAAAAAATTACAAATAATAGGTTTAGACTGATGTAGATAATCGAGGGCGCCTTGGCTCGCCTTGTAGAACTTTCCAACTGCATGTTGCAATCCTTTGTTACTCTCAACACGACCTTGTGTAATGACACTGCCTGGTCGTACTACTATCACCGTACTGCGTCTTTGATTGCGGATTCATCAAATAGCAAATACCAGCATATAACCTTATAAGCAGACCCCATATAAAACACAACGAGAGTAGAAAACACGAATTTCCAAAGTTTGAAATCGCACCCTCCTTCGTCCAAATACATCACAGACACTGATCATAACCATACGGTATGGGCTAAGTATGTGAATCAACAGAGGTTCTTACACGTGCACAAAGAAAAGCGGAGACCTGTAAGATCACTGATGTACCACATATCGTAAACTCCATCACACGGACTCACTGTAACGCAAGATTACATCGGCTTACCTTGCTTCCCTTGAATTTCCTGCTTACCAGATTTCCCTGAAAATTATATATGAGAAGTGAATAAAACGCAGAAATGAGAAGGTACAAGACACGAGTTTGGGCTCTCATTCGAGTCACAAATATATGGATTAGCAAGAGGTGCACATTTGCAACTAAAATAACATGGTCGTTAACATACTGGACCATTTACCCAAATAATTCCCTTTTAAATTGTTCCCTCCCGACCTCCTTCTATAAGTATTCTTTCAGATACGTCTCTGAAAGTGTCAGTGCGAATGAACGATTAGAATAGTACGTCCCACAAAATCGTTTCATTGCAAGAGGTTTCCGATGAACTACTACAGTATTAAAATTCCGATAACCTCCTGCCAAAGCTTGACACCTTTTACAAAAGCATACCTTCCCAAAAGCCAAACCCTATAGAACGTGGAGCTTTGAAAGAACCTAACGACATAATACAGTACTTGGCATACGTATTAGAAGAAACGTCACTTACGCCAAAGGCCAATACGTGCTATTTCAGAGACTTCTCTTGTCAAAAAAACAACATGAACGTGCGTTTAGTGGGAACGATATACAAGCAAACTTCTACTACTACCTAATACTCTCTTTAAAAGGTTGCAGACATAAGAATATCCTATGTCTAAGTATGATATAAAATGTATAGATCGTAGTGCAGCGAGATGTTGCCGAACTTAAGTAAACTTGTAGGTTGTCACAAATGAACAGAAGTCTGTTCTCGTGCTGTTAATTTCTATCTTTCAGAGCGCAATGACATGCTAGCGATAACAAGCAACTGCAAGATTTTTTTCACATTTCACGTCGTGTAAGGCTAATTCAAGCATAAACTGTTTCGTTTTACTGTAAGAATGCAGTAAATTTATGCCATGGAAAGTACGATACCCGAAAGAATTTGGTTCTATGACTTATGCATAGACCGACACCAGTCATCGAGTTTGGCAGAGCGAGTCGCACTAATTCAGTAAGTACGATGTAGACCGACCAGTTCACCTCGATTACTTCTTATTCGCTTTGATCAAAACATAATTAAATCAAATATTTTTCTTTGTGCATTGAGTAAAAAGCGTTCATTTTCAGTCATTGAACAGGACGACATTTCTAGTAGGAGAACCATAAGTTCCGAACAACCTGCATTCGTTCAAAGTTTCAATTTTCAGGTCTCTCCATTACATGCCTATTGATTTCTGATTGCTAGTGTTTTTAAGCAGCTGACATAAAAGTTCGGAAAAACAGGTTTTACAGCAAACATATCAATATAAAAGTTATGACGTCTAAGCTCTAACATGTTCTGGATGAGATCTACGGTTCTACGTCCTCTTTCACGTTGGCCTCGTTTCCATGTAAATAGGCATAAGTGCCGTCAATCCTACAGTCCTTTAACGATAGCACCGGAGTACATTTGTAAGTTAAAGAAGCAAGTTCAAATGTAGTCGGCACAAAAAAAGCAACTTCTATGAATTTAACACTAGGTTTATGACTTGCAAAGCATGAGGCTGATTTCAAGCAAAATGAGAAATCAACCCGATGTTGAAAGCGGCCTGTGACACACTACCATTGTGTAGACCCCAACCTTGCCTTTAATGATCACTACGCGCATGCCAAGAACATCATGAACCGAACATGGCGAAGAAAATATTACGAAACATATCCCAAACAGCGTATCTCAATTCAGATTATAATCTCAACCCTTAAGTACACAATTAGCTGACTGGAAATGCAAGGCAAATTCGAAATGTACAGCAAAATTGTCCCAAGCACTTAGAGGAGTTAAACTCCACGTCATGAATCCTCGTCCACCGGAATATCCATCTTATTGGTGATTATCCTCACACCCTTGACGGCATATGCAGAAGATGTGAAATATACTCAAATGCGGAGAAAATGATATGTTTGAATCACATTCACACCAAAAGTGCAAAGCGCGCGTAAAACTCCTTACCTTTTGACAAGAAACTTAGGATCGATCGCTTTCTCTCCGCTGCATCTTGTAAGTCTTTAGCATTACTTTTAGACTTGCGAATATACCAGACAGTCTACAATAATGAAATGGAGTTATTTAAAGGTGACCTACATAGAGATACTAAGGCGTTGATTGAAAAGAATCTAAATGCTGGGATTGCCCTTGTGAACTTCTTGAATGCATACGATACAGTATGGCATGTTGCTACAAGTGATATCAAGAAAGAGAATGGGGAACGTTATCACGGACGTCACCATCCATTCACCTTTCAACTATTACTATCGTATGTTACAAAATGGTGTTGTCTCTCCACCACCTCCGATCTCAGTTGTATTAAATCTTGCATTAATTATTTTTCTTTTCACCCTGCTCAAGGCCGACGCGACTACTAGGCACTTTTCCCATTCGGATGACACTTCTTATCTATTCATGCTTGCAGTCCACTCTCTGTCCTATCTTTTTTTAAACATAGTTTCCCACATCACGAGAGCAGATGACAGAGCACAGTACCTCAAGGATCGCGGCAGGCAAGCTGAGGGTACGAGCTCAAGACCCTCGGATTGTGAGACTGACACTCTACCACTATGCCACTACTGTACAACATTTTACACGGAGTCATGACATATGTGTTATTAAACGGGTAATTGGGGATTATAGGGAAGAATCGGGTTAACAAACACTTTGTTTGATACACTGACTGAGTGGCTTCAAGGTGATACACAAAACTACTACATATTTGACCACATCACACGGCGATGAGACGATTGTTAAAAGAATTAACAAGCAGCAAGATGTCATATGTCACATGTTTATGTCAAATAAAAGAGATTAGATAGCAACTTTGCAGCCGACTCATCTCGAGAACGAACCTCGTAAATTAAAATAAGACAGTGGTCAATCCTGCTTGTGAGAGGGAACTCTGAAGGTCGTTCGCCAAATGACAATGTGCAACAGGCTATTTATAGGGAAGATTTCTGAAGTAGCATCTATAGGACACGTATAATGACGGATCATTTATGCAGTGGCAAAGAGAGACGAGGATAACAAAAATCCTTCACCTAAAGACTGCATTTAAGATCATTTTAACCAAGGAACAACATTTTTCGCAATCTTAAGTCTTTCTTCGCAACTTCTGTATTTGTACTTACTTTCGCTCTTCTCGAATCTTCTTCGTCCACCTGATCCAGTTTTCCTTCCTCTTCCAAAACAAGACACTGTTGATACACGTCAGATTTCAGGAATCGCGGAAAACTATCAAACTTCATTAGTTTGAAAATCTAAAACAATAGATACAGAAATGTTATATCTTTTCTACCAAATTATGGGTCACAAAATAGTTAGCTACTCCCCCCATTTTTTCATTCCAACTCCATAATCAAGTTACATGTTGTACCGTCCAGCGGCGGAAGATTGGGACCCAACATGGCTACTAGAGAAATGGAGAATGTTATCATCATGGGCCACCTAGTTCATTTGGTGAATCACAAGCCGAAAATGCACGAGTCACGCGTTCGTACCCCGGTGATGACAAGTCTTTTCAAAAGACGAGATCATGGGATTTTCAATACTTTCTTTGTTAAACTGCTATAAGCAGGAAGCTACGTGCAAATTGTGATGGACTAACGAACTATTTGGTACGACCAACAAACGTTGTATCTAATTCAAAGAGAGACTTTCGCTATACCGCGATGACCTCCTACGTGATCTCGTTTATAGTGCAAGAACTATTTGACTTTACAAGAAGGACTTTACGCCCGTTGGTCACACAAATGAAAACTTGATGTTATAGAACAGCAAAGAAAATTGAATTACTGTTCCATACACACCTAGCCCTACAAGTATCTTCGTATTGGAACTTTTGTTACATCGTCGACTGGCTAATACCCACAGCATGTTTGCTCCATTTCCAAGTCCTTTCTGCTTATTGATCTCTTTGACTTCGTACAACAGAGGTCATTGCTTGCACAAAAACGTACAAATTGCGTAAGGTTAAGCATCTTGATGACCATTGCCGACAAATTTATTGGCTGTATTTTAAGAGAACAGCCGCTTTAAAACTAAGACCTATCCTCTAATATCAATATTTCATGCACCTATCTCTAGAATTTTGCTTTGTCGTGCGTTAAAAAAACCACAGGACTTCTGTACATCTGAGGGATGTTTTGAAAACTGTCTCATAAAAGTTCCGGTGTGATAACTCCCATTGCAATGAAATTCGAATCTTTTGCTCATAAATAAGCAAAGCAGCAAATTAAGTCAGATCTTAGACTGAAGGTTCCAGTTCCCAACTGTGCACTTAACAAGATTCTCAGTATAATGGTACATTAACCATGAGTTAAGATCCATAGTGAAACAATTTTTTTCAAACATGGCGTTTAGAGATTGTACTGTGCTGCAACGCATGTCTTCAAAACATTAAATCTTGTTTGAAAAAGAGTTAACTGAGCTTAGTCAACAGGCTTATTGTCAACAGATGCTTTTTAACTGCTAAACACAACTTCTTGCTGTAGTCTGAAGCAATGAAATTGTGCTTCTCAATATTACTTTTTCCAACAAATTCTAACCTAAGTTCATGTCAAAATAACGCATTACACAGTGTTCAGATTTTTTAAGCGGACGTTGTGGAGAACAATACTGGAAAAGTGACTTTGTTTGAAATTTAAACGCTGTAAAAACTCTTTTCGATCTTTACGTTGGACTTATCCGTCAATACTGTTTCTAAGTATAACGCTGGGTCCACTTATGAACCCTACGTCGTTTTATATCGTTTTTACACTAGTGAGCTGGTGTTACCGTAATGCAATGTTGCCTTAACATCAGCCTTAAAAAGAAGGCAATTCATGCGTGACTCTCTCATTGAAACTACGGAAGGATAACGCCAGTGTTACCTCTGGTCATACTTTGACCACATTAAATCTACCTACCTCGGAGGGATGTTTACCCGTTTACAAGACTCCTTGCTTTGTAAAGTCAAGATAAAGCTAGTGAGCAATAAGGGGAATTAAGAGAAAAGAATTGCGTAACTTCTGTCTGCCACATGAGCACGGTGCATACCAGTCGACTACTGGCGTGATAACGTCACAACAATGAGCTCTGGAAGAAACCAATTAATTACTATATCACAGTTGTAACCAAGCAACCAAACGCCCAGGCACAAAATATCACGAAACAAAACCTACTATAACGACAGTCTGCCAAAGGTCTTAAGGAAACATTGTTGACTTTGATCAGTTTATTAAATCATGAAATGGGTTCTAACAACAAAACATGAATTATAATGCGAAAGGGCATAAAATATGTTTGCTCAAGATATCATTCTCAGACCAAGCGGGCTCTCTGTATAAATAGGAAGAACACAGTAAGTGCAAAGTATTGTCTAACCGTAAGATTTCCTTGAATTGTGATGTCACTAAAATATTATATCGCTGAAGTTCGTATTAGGACTCCTACCAATTTTAGTCAAATCTCGAACTGGGAGATAATTAAGGTGATATTGTCATATCAGAGACGGAGTTTAATACAATCCGGTGAATGACCACACAAACACGAACACACATACTCGAACTTCGCAATGCTTATTGAAGAAACTGAGTGCGTATGTACCTAACATCCCGCGTTATCCACATTTACAGCAAAAATAACGCAATTTGTATAAGCCTAGTCTATAAAATGCAGAGTACGGTTCGATCGTTACTTTTACCAGAATGAGGGGACATTAAACGCGGATAAAGTAAGGTACGTGGCAGGCATAAACATAATTCTTTAACATACCGTACAAACACATGCAGCACTTACACCTCCGGTCATCCCCTAAAACACATACATACCCACTAACTAACATAACTAAGTTAAGAAGAAGGACTTATCTGAAACTAGAATAATGAGAGAGGGTATTAGTTTAGACGCAAATATTTATACTGGAAGAGGCACACGAAACGAAAAGAAAAACAATTCACCATACGTTGTCTTATATTAGCACTCATGTAATGGCCCCTTGACAATGTCTTTTGGGGTCATTCACCGTGCTGACAATGAACTGGGAAACTAGGTGGCCACAACATTTATCAAACGTCCAACGACAGATTTCAACCGGATTTGAAAGTAAGTTTGTGTAAATTTCAGTAAAAAATATTATCTTAATCTTTATAAGAAACCTATATCGAACTTGGAATTAATAATCTATACAGTCGCACTACCATATAAAGTGGGACTCGTCATAAGTCACGTGGCATTTTGACAGACCATTTCAGCACACTTGAACATGTGGAACGAGAAAAAACGAGTGCGTTGATTAACAGTTCTAACTGTGTCTCGGTAACCGTGGCTCCGGTGGAGAAGTGTGAAGTATGTCTCTGTGAATTTCAGTTCGCCAAGGAACCGGACATATGGAGATTGAAAACAATGCATTGCTAAACAATAATTACAAGCAAAGACTGCACGACGCATATGAGAAAAAATTTTTTTACCTGTTGTTGTTGCAACTCAAAAATATTTGGCGAAGGACTGTCTAGCATCTCCTTTGCTTTCTTGGTCGCTTGCTGGTCTACGTTAACCAATAGTGGTGCGCCTTGGCAAAGATGTTGGTCGTAAATCCTGTTAGCTAGGCAGGAAACCTACAAAAAAATAATAACGATAACAGGGTAAAATTGGTATGTGCTCATTAGCGGACATGGATTTCTAACACGTGTTGTTACGGTGTCAAAGTTTCTTTACAAAGGGGCTGACTATTAAACCTAATAATAGTGGTGTTATGCCGTAAGCGGGAAGCATTGACGTTGACCTAAGCAGCAAAAATTCTCTTGGTAGTTGAAAATACAAAGTAGTTACCCTAGCAAGCGGGAACTGTTTCCAGTATCCCTCCAATTCACAGCTTATAATAGTATAAGTTGTGTTACTTAAAACAGCGAGCCGTGGCGCTATCTCTAGTGTGTTGCACAGCGCTAGCAACCACTTACATGAGAAATAAGACACTAAGGAACGGTCTTCCGCTGCCTTGTGAGACAATGAGCGTGTTTAGACCCTATAAATGTTTCAACATTGGGGCTCGTAACAGAGACACAAGATATGCTTATGGAATTTAAATGAAAACCTATATACATATGGGCCATCTCGACACAATAACTTGCTTAATAGTGCTCGGTCCTAGATCACGTTGCTACGCCAAAGAACATAGCGGATTCTATTTGAACCAGGTTCTTTCAATGGCACCCTCTTTCCTTTTGAGTCCTCTCTCAGTCCTGAATCTCCCACGTCAGACATAACAATTAAAGAAATTTATAACCCAAATTCAATAAAATGCACTGCAGTTACCAGGCGGGTAACAGTCATGGGTAGGCTATGGCATGATCAAATTAACCAATTAGCACACTCGATTCCCAACTGCCAAACTGCCGTTTCTTTTAAGTGTCTTTCCATTAAAACATCGTGATCTTTATCTTCTCGGCTTTGAATTGCGAGATTTAGGAGGGTCAGTATTTGATTAATTTTATCAAAATGGAGTATAAGAAGTCCAAATTCCGTTTCAAAATCAAGTTAATATGACAGTAGGACAAAACCTACCGTAAGTCCAAGAGGGATACATAATCACATTCTGGCATCCCTTGACTGCCAGGATTGTAAAGGCTGGGATGGAGAACAGGTATTTATAACTGACATGCAGTTTACTTTATACGCATACAGACATATTCTTACATATAAGTATATTTTATGCAGTGAGGAATTTTGAAGCAGTTGTTTCCAACAATTTTACTAATCACTGAGTGATCATTACAAACCTTCTCCCTTTCTCCGGTACTGTCTACTAACGCAGTTGACATGTGATAGAGAAAGCAATCGAGAGGTGATATTTGGCTCTCCAAAGGACTATACAAGCCTCCAAGTCAGGCCTTCCTCCTGATAACAATCGCTCATTTATAATTGAGTATTGTCGGGAATGCACTTTGCCACTATCGTTTTGGAAGCGAAGTATGAACATGACAGGAGAAAATACAAAGTGAGATCCTTCGCCTACAATTGCCTTGAGGATAATTGACATCAAGCACACTTCAACATGAATCAAAGCTCTTGTAAAACGCAACATATCACTGTTCTAGGTCAACGGTACCGAAACAGTAGAAAGCATGCTCATATCTGCTACGAGGAGACAAAAATAAAGGAAGAAAGAGAGTCTTACCTCATCCTCTCCGCAAAGAGCTTTTAGTTTTTCGCAAGCATTCCAAAATAGGATATTTTCCTCACTGAATTCCTTTTTCAAAAATTCCTGGCAAGAAAATAGCACAAGAATATCAGTGTGGATTCTTAAAAAGTCCTCAAACCTATATTTGAGATTTTGGTAGATTCCAATAAAAACATGCGGTGACACGTTCCCTAAAATGGGCAATCTCCTTTCGACCATTAGTGATAACGGTCACTATCAATAACACTGGTGATGCATATGACCCACTGCACCAACAAAGTAGAGGGATAGCGTGATAGCCCCTATCTAACCCGTACAGTCAAGCAGAATTTTGTGTCTATGTCTATTCTTCCTTCTGCCAGTGCTAGCAGCTTGTAACAATCTAGAATCTATAAAGCCTTGCAGTAATCTCTTTTTCGAGTCAACTTCTTTTTTCTGGACAAAAATATTAAGTACGAAAAATAGTCATTTTCGATTACGCAAAATATGTATAAAATATTTACGCATTGCACAATCATCTTTTACAAACAGTAGCCAATTCAAATTGTGATTAAATAGTACATATTTTCTCGCAATTTCAAACAAATCAGACAACAGGATGAACACCTAACAGATGCACGTGCGCACACACACGCGTATGAACATACATACAAACAGCCTGTCAGTAAAGTTAAAGAAGTTGTAACAAATGTACTAAGATCAGAAAACGGCTTCCACTGACTTACTTGGAAATATTTCACTCCTACTGGGTCCGCCAATAAGGCCTCGAGTGACTTGGCCCAGCCTTGGACTACGTTACTCCCTTCTGCCATAGCAGGTCTCCAATTGCTTGCATTTATGTCATTTTCTGATGCTCCAAAGCGGCGAAGCCCGTTGTTGAATTCTAAATCTACGGGGAGAAAATACGCGACATATACTTTCATGGTCGGATTGTTTTGAATGCCCTTGCAATAGTTTACATTGGATCTAAGTAACAAGTAATTTGATGACTGGATTAAAAATATCTTTAATGCAGTAAAGACCTTATACGAATCTTTAATAATCTGATAGTGTGCTCGAAACCAATCCACGGGTTCTCTGCTTTCTCCCACTAAATAACCAAACCTAAACAAACCAAATAGGAGGTCATTAAACAAATCCCCATTCCCACTTGTATCCACGCGTTTCGTATCTGGCTGTGACTTTAAAAGTATGCATTCAGATACAAAGGGGTGTGATAGAAATGAAAATCTGGGGGCTTTTGTAAAGAGCTTTCACGTCAAATATTTTCAATAACCAATCTTATAAATGAGGGTGTCTGCGTGGGACCACTGGGCACCGACAGTCCTTGTGATAAGTCGCAATAAGATACTTTTGCCAATGCAAAAAGTCCTGGCTTTTAAGAATATCCAATCCCGACCTTTGACTCCTCAACGCTTTTAATTCCTTTAACACGAGACCCCAACCTCCTTTTCAAAGATAGGTGTAGCAACTAAACGATGACAGACTTGAACTGAAATGCTGATGGCAAAGATTGACAAAATGAAGCTGTTCAGTTGTTATAGAGATCTTAAAGTATCATATTTCAAAAAAGAGACTATTACAATGGCATAATTTAAGGAAAGAATAGTGCGCTGCTAAACTTTCAATAAACCGAGTATCAACGTCAATACAGCAATCGATCTTTTCCGTAAGCTGCGTGAGGTATTATACACGTTTAGGGGACTTAACTGCATATGGAAAAACACGTCCACTATCACTAAACTGACAGATCTATGCACGGCTGTACAGACTCTATGGAATACGCCATCAGCATCTTCAATCCGAGCCTCAGCGTTTTGAGGAGAGGATCAGTTTTGAGCAGGATTGATCAATCTCTCCGGATCACGCAAAGGCAACATATGACATGTTCACCATACAAAACCTGAAAATTTGCATTCAATTAATTCGTTATTACAACTTCTATTCACGATACGGATGGGAAGAATAAGGTTTTGAACTAAAGGTAACCAAGCCACTGATAAGAACAGAAAAGGCAGTCGAAAGACCAGTGAAAGTGAGACGAAATAAGCAGTACACGGAATCACCATTAGAAAGTGAGACGCACCGTCATTAAAAGTTTCTGTTCAAGAACGTTTTCTGTATCGTTCAAGCTGCACCGCTCCTTTGAGCTACGTACCCGTTTGGTGACCCCTGCTACCTCAAAAGGTATCCTAGGCATTTAAGTACTATTTGACAATTTACACGAATTCCCATAACAAATATTTGTTGCCCTGAAACCCCACTTAGCTGAAATTGAAAAAACAAAATGCTCCGACAAAACACCACCAGAAACAGTGCCATAGAAAAGAAACACAGATGCCTTGAGGTTTTAAAGTAATGAAGTGATACTTCTTCCTCCATAATGGTCTCTTCTATAACACCAGCCACTGCTACATAACATCTCATATCTGGATTGAGTATCATACCAATATGGCTGGTCAAAGGAACATCATCATGACTTTTAGGTATCGACATCCACTTCATGAAGACATTGCCGGAATCAGGTCAAGTAACCAATCCTGACCGTCGCGGCCAGTTAACTAGTACCTCTATTTAGGGGTTCAAAGCCTCTGTCGACTTTTCTATTGGATTATGGAGAGAAAAAAGTTCTTCTCAATAATGGGATACCGAAGCCACGACCAAGACATTCGCCCCGTAAAAACTAACGCACCACACAATCCTAGCTGAGAGTTGATTGAATAAGTATGAGAAATTATGTCATACTTGAATCAAGATAAAAACACGTGCTCAATTTAAAAGAGTTAAAATACTCTGTATGGCATCCAGCTTTGAGCAACATACTAGCACCCGTTAGTTTGAACTGACTACAAAGCCAACCTAAAATTTCAGTAGCATCAACTTAACTTAGATCTGCCCATTTCGGAAGAGAAAAGTACCAATGCATGTATCCGCAAATGGGGGCTTTCAACATGTTGTAATGAAGTGTAGTGCTTAACTAAGATACGGATTTACGTTCAGCTATTTTACTTCTGTTCAATAAAGACACAGGCAACCAAAATAGGTTGAAAGCCCTCATTTTTACCTGCTGTTTCATAAAAGGTGCTACAAGTTTTCGAAAGGATCAAGTCTGTCGAAAGCTGAATTATTCCATT
Source organism: Carybdea cf. marsupialis auct. non (Linnaeus, 1758) (assembly GCA_010016065.2). Taxonomy (NCBI): domain Eukaryota; kingdom Metazoa; phylum Cnidaria; class Cubozoa; order Carybdeida; family Carybdeidae; genus Carybdea; species Carybdea cf. marsupialis auct. non (Linnaeus, 1758). Next base: position 30,374 of record JAAAKL020000486.1, read on the forward strand.
TTGAGGAGTACACACAAAAAAAGTTCTCGTTGCGATGTGCTTGGTTATCATATGTCTCTAACAAGTCACACTGAACTAAAACACGTGAACTTCTGTGACACAAGCTACGTTCATAGAGGTAATGAAAGCAGGCATTCTTCATTCAAAAAGAAACATAAATACTAGTATTCCTGTTCCTATAGAGAAATATATCAACCAGGTTCTGTTTATCGCCGTAAACACAGGTGCCTGTCATAACAATTAGAATTTGACAGTCGTTAGAATAGACACATAAATCTCTCTTTTGATACAAATTCAAAGACCGTGCCTTGCAGGTAATACTTTGTCCAGCTTACATATTTGCGTTTTCTGGGTATCAAAAAAATATAATTCTGTTTCTCTCAAAACGCCAGTGATAAAAAATATCTATCGTACTGACACTGAAATAGAGGCATTTCCACGAAAAGAATAATGAGTTATGACCATGCTGAAACATGTCTGATCAAATGTAATTTGATATTTAATAAATTAATTAGACCCAATGGGAGTATATACCAAATGGAAATTGAGTAACGAACGACTTGCGAGCTTAGAAGCAGAATCATCTACTTTGTAGGATAACCTTATCACGTAACATCAAAACAAACAAATGATAGTGATGGGAACAAAATACATATAATAAAATAGAAAAATAAGCCAACCAATACCAACCACAGTTTTGCGAGGTGCTGTATATAATTGGCATAAAGTTATATTAGCAAACACTTCAATGTCCAGGTACTGTAACTGAAGCCATAGACAAATTAGGAGCAACTGGAACAAAAACACTTCACAATGGCAAGTACAAATAAACTCTTCGACCACTCCTTACTTATTCCTATCAATTCGAATCAAATACAATCATATACTTCCAGGGACGGCTGACAATCAGAAAATATCAAAATGAACTCGGATCAAGCAAAACAATATCAAAACAGCAGTTTCTTGTTACTCCAACTGTCGCCCTTACCACATGGCCACTAACGGATCAAACTCCTGATGTTACTCCGTTGATTCTAGCCACAACATAAAAAGCTGTACTTGGAAAACAGCTCTGCGATGCCTACCTCACTTTATTTGAAACAAAGTGAACGACAAAATTATATTTAACCTCTCAAAATCGTCCCCTCAGTACAGTTTACACCTGCGACATGGATTTATTTTCAGCTGCTAGGGCACACAATATACAGTGTAGGTCACGACCGACGACTACAAGAACAGGTACTTCCAAGTGAGACTAAGTGTTACCAAAAATATGCACCCTATTGAGAAGTCAGGTTTTTAAAGTGTTACTACCGCAGTACACCTCTTCCGTTCGTGTAAACAAAACTGGGTGCTACCAGCCAAATACACAAAGCGACGTTTACAAAATAACTCCGCAAGAGATTCTAAGCATCAGATGGTTGATTTAGAGACTTGTTGTACCACAACAATACGACCGAAAATTAAAGTACTCCTTTTCTTTTTGTTGATAAAGTACGTTCAAAATGAAATACACAATCGGAACCATTAGATTTCGAGTGTAATATAAAATGGTGTCTCGACAATAATGTTCAAAGATCACCAACAGTTAGACCAACGGAGAATTTACCATTGCGATGACCATATGCTGGCGGAAACATTTTACCACTCTCTTACAATTTATCAGACTTTTCCATTAACAAATATCTTTTCAAACTAGCTCAACAATTTGTTTCACAAAAATAGCTGAAAATTGAAAAGTATAAAAGAAGCACGATGTTTACATAATAGATGTCGAGAAAGTTGCACTATCTACTAAACCTTCAATATCGACCTTTCTGATGTCTTGCCAACTCTTAGGCCTGGTACACGGCCGCCATGGGTTTTCGACCAAATCAAGGATGGATCGACATGCAAACATTACACATGATTCATAGCACTTCTAGACTAGCTGCCTATCATAAGAGCTCATCAGGAAACCAAAAATGAAGCTTTTTACCAAACTTGTATTTCCTGCATACGGGGAAACAATAGTGCTCTCCCCTGACTTGGAAAAACGGTTTCTCTTGTAGCGAACTCTTATAATACCACAAAGATTCAGCATTTGACGTGTTTTCGTTCGATGGGTGTTAATTACTGCTCGCCCTTGTCCATCCCAACGACGACCTAGCTGGTAGCCCCTGCGTCTCCAGAAGGCTTTTTATCTGCCAGCCCTTGCCCCTCGAGACGACTACAGACCTGCTTTTGCAAACATTTATGCTAACACCAGCCCACTGATCTCTGCCCATGCCTATACGATAAGATTTATGAATGATAAGATAATAGCTCCTTATAAATTCTACGTACAAAGCCACTGCTCGTGGTTTTAAACAGATAAAGTGTGAATACACTGCAAATTGAACAGCGGATCTACAGTGTTAAAAACGTTGCCGACACGAGATAACATGACTAAATCGAAACAGGTGACTGTTCAACTCACCAAGATTACTACTATTGTACTACCCGAATAGAGAAATGAGCTCCTGAGGGTCCGTCTATGAAGTTCTGCCGTAGTAACTTGGAACTGGTCATGAATGTGCAATGTCATGAATGGCACTAGCCCGAAAACGTACTTATTCAGTCACCATTGCTAATTTACAGGACATGAGTGTTGTATCTTAGAGTAATTGTGGATTAGATTAGATTTTGCTTCCGAGTGACTAAATTTAAGTAGTAGGGGAGAAACATGAGAGTGTGGTGTGAAAATGTGCAGCAAAATCGCTCTGTTTTTTAACTATTTCACATCGGTTGCAGCAACCAGTACAAATTATCTACCTACTTGCCACCAATAAATACGAGTATCAAATTTACTAGTCGATGATATATATCCCTTCTAGGCAAGAACTGAAAGAGGTTTCTTCAGAAAACGAGTAGAATCAGTCCTGGTACAAGCCCCCGGTCCAAGCGAGATTGAAGGCACAACATAAAAAGTTGCAAAATCCTTGAATTTTCAAGATCCTTTTCTTGTGTCGAGTGTCCACGAACAATGTGCAATAACAGCATTTTCATATCCTCTGAACTACACTACCAAAAATCCACCTCGAAAAAAATCAAAACAATTCCCGGTATAAAACAACGCTAACACGATACAAAGTGAAGAGCAAAATACCACCGAACCTTTCATCCATCTGCTGTATGTTTATATTAACCATATGAAGAAAGCTGAGAAGAAAGGAAACTTCTTGAAATACCCAAATATACCAAAAAAGTAACAATGAAGACAACTGTGCCGGGTGCACTTGATTTTGCTGCAATACCGAGGACCCTACAGTCGATGAATTGGACGGGCATTCGTACATGCTATTCAGATGGCCGGTGTTATAGCGTCCATTTTAACAAATCAAAGGCAATTTGGTCTTTGGCTATTGGAGTTATCATCTCCGAATTAACTGAGCTGTATTCGCCACCCGTACTGTTAAAGCTGCTTACACACGTTCAAACAAACGACTGCGAATCCGTTCATCACCAGTAGGCCTCCCAACGACTCGCCGTTTCGAAAGAATTCGATGCGCTTCTTGTAGCTGTCTCTTTCACAGTTTAAGTTCTATTCCTGCTATGTCAACAAGATATGAAGTTTTAAGTTCTTCTCTTGAGTATATTTTCCCAAGAACGTACTGAGGCCTGACATGTTTCAAGTCCGATTCTTTAGTAGATACGCAAATAAGCATATGCAAATGTCAGTTGGGTAAAGTGAACTTGCCAATCACTCAACATGGTATTTTGTAAGTTACGTAAAGTTAAGTACACTGCATTTATATAGCACACAATCTGTGACAAGGATGTTTAAAGGCACTTTACAACTTACATTTGCCCCGCAGGTCGGACCTGCTGTTTATAATAGCCAAGTTTTTCTCTTGGTACGGTAAAGCACAATCGAGTCCAGTCTTGGTCAAGAATATGACAGTGGGACCACTTGAAGCTCTGCATGTCATAAACCTTAGGGTTATCTTATTACTCCCCCAGAAAATCGTTAGTGAAGTCTTTTCTATTTCTCTACTATCTTTTTAAACTTATCATTTTACATCCTCTCTTCTCAAAAAGCAAAGATCTACAACAACCTATGGACCTCATGGAAACCCTGTACCTTTCTTTCTAGTATGTACGTTTTATATTACTTACTATGGCAACATTGCTAATATGTGCATGCGTCTGCTTGTTCCTGAAGACTTTCATGCCGCAAAAACTGGAAGTAACTCTAAAATTAATCCTATTTTAATAGACATACAGAATTCGTAGTCTACTACCAAGCTTGATGATACGGCTTTATATGTTGTGACGACATTCCGCCTTTGTAACTGGGTAACTAGAAAACAAATGTGGTTTTGCCTGAGTTTGCAAAAACGTTTTAAAACCGAAATGCGCTGATCTCCCTCTGATTTTCGCCTCCATTTGAATTGAATCTCCCTGCGTGACCTTGGTAGTTGGCAACACATGATGCTTCACGGCCTCACAAACCAGATGACATCAAGAAAAAGTGTCAAGAGTGCACTGCTAGGTGAAAGTTACAACAGAGTACAATAATGAAAGTTTCTTCTTTTTATGTGCATCGAAACATATTCTGCCCAGTTATTCTGCATGGTTGCCTGATATAAAACTGCCCTGGTATTCCATGTCTTCTCTATCTTTAGCTGACGCCCTTTCTTTCTCCTGAGTTTCGTGAACATGTAGTTTTAGCAGGTTCTTCACGCATTTCTGAGTTTGTAGCTACCATGTGTAACATATTATACTTAATACCTTGGCAAGTTACAACACTATAATCTAGTTTGTCTGTGACGTCTACTAATTCTCATATACGGCAGACTGTCCGCGATCCTGGCCTTATGATGGTTGCGATATATGAGAGCATTACTATTCAAAAATCAGCGATCATAGTCGATCATCACAAATAAAGCAAAAAATTGTTTCTTCCAATCATTGGTGATGATCGCACATAGGAAAATATAAGAACATATTCGCCAATCGTCAAACATCAAGTCGTTTCAATGGCAACTCAAATTATATTCAGAATGAGGCTTTTTTACATGGGTCAAGTGACAGCATGGGGACGGAGTATCCGAAATTATTGAAGACAACCATCTCGTGTGACCACTATACTGGCGATTATCTGCGATCAAGGTCATGATATATAAGAGTAAGGATTAACTAGATGTCCAGTAGTCTCGAAAATGCCCTGTTCTGCTTAGCCTAGGACGTAGTGGGCTTGAACGTCAGTATGATGGCGGGGGAGGAAGATGACAATCCCTGCTAGATTCTTGAATTATTCCTAGTCATAATTTAGGATCCACTCCTACAAATCGCACTGTACTTTAGCTTTCTTTTACGATCTTCAAAAACATAGTTCAATGCTCCTTGAGAAAAGATGTCATTGCAAATTAATGTGGGAACCTGCACAGGGTGGCCAGCAAAAATTACATTTTCTTCCAGACGTTTTCTAGGAATTTGCAGGGTGGTTCAACATTTCAAGACATTAGTAAGAAAACAATGACCACTTGCGAAATCATATAAACTAATTATCATAAAACTCGTCCTTTGGCACAAGTTAGGGGTTGGCAGGTGCTGGAGAGAAAGGGTTAACGGCGTAAACAAGGGCAGTGATGTATCTTTTTAATGAGAAATAAAACAACACCATTTTTTGTATAGTAAGAACAGTGAGGCTCAGATTGTTCAAAAATTGAGAAAAATTTAAGAACAGCACCAGGCTGGATGCAAGCAAACAAAACTTATACATTGATGAAAATAAGTAATCTTATTTAAAGGGTAACAAACCTTTGAAGAGGAATGATTTGTCAACTGAGGGAATGTATTGCCGGTCACAATGTGACTGTTTTCAGTCACTGGCACTATCAACTTGAAATGGCCGCAGCAATTATCCTCAGCAAAAGACAAGTTAGCCTATGGATAATCAACATTGCTCTGATGGCTAGGAATTTATCCAGCCCACCACCATTTCTCCCAGTAACAAATAAAATCAAGGTAGAGCACGAAATGAATCACACCACTGATGTTAAAACGCAAACCCAATAAAACATGCCGTTAGCAAAATGACTTCAGCCCAGTCCAATTACTGATAGATTGCAATAGCTCTCCAGTTAAGTTCTTAGATTTAGCAAACTTAAATTTATTGTTAATATTGTGTGGTTATCTCGATCTAGATTGCCTAGTGTACACAATCCATTCATTCTTTAACCATCCAAGCAAGGATGCCATCCACATTTCCAGGGGTCATTCAGAGAACCTGCCATGAATTAGCATGGCCTTCCTTCATCACATGGTGTCACATTAAAGAAGGTTCTGGAAGAAACTTCTTGTAGAAAACACTTCGTTGACTTTTATTACTGTCGCCAACTAAATTCCACAGTTAGAGATGCAAGCCAATGAAAGCAATTTGTGGAGTACATGTATTTCATTACTTAGAAAAAATAGCAAGGTCTCGATAGGGATGAAAGAGAATGAATATAAAAGATCTTCAAAATGAGACCAACAAGAATTCTGGGTCTTCTGGAAAATTTTCTACTCAAAAACTTTCCAAGAATTTAAAGGAAAAAGTCATAGAACACCAAAGTTTATAAATGCTTTTCAAGACATTTAATATTTTCCAGGAATGCTGGCCACCGAAGTGTACTTGGCTGATAACGTAGCTTGTACGATATCTAAATATTCCAGATTAGTAAAGAAAACATGCGACCATAGTTTCAACTGTACGTAAATTCAGAGGCCTTACCAGTTACTACATAATGATCTTTTTCTACGGCTGGAACTCCCCTCTGCGAGAGCTAAGGGCGGTGACCAAATACACAGGGCTTCTACTGGGAGTGTAGCGAACTTAAAGACCGACTGCTATTCATATCACCAAGCATACAAACCTACAGCATAGAATCCTGGGGTACTAGCCACCGGATCACAACAGCTGCTACGCAACTAGAAACTCTAAAGATACAACATCTTGAAATTCCATGGGTATCAAAAACTAGAGCGTAAACGTCAGCATGAACACGTGTTTTCGATGGTAAGTGCTCAGGATGATAAATGTTCCGGTAAAAAACGTCTACCTGTTCGTATGCCATTGATTGTAGACGTGTGAATGCACAATAAACATTTCGGTAAGCAAAGTTGAAAAATACCACGCTAAGAGATAGTGATGAAGTGCCCTGAATAGCAAAGAAATATCCCATATTGTAACTTTCCGAACTTTTCGTTTCTCTTGTGTTTATTTGATATTTATAATCTTGTATATGTTGTGATAAATAATTTTACTATCAAAGTTCTGACAGGGGTACACACTAGTTCTGACAGGAGTACACGCTAGCTTTGACAGGAGTACGCACTAGTTCTGAAAGGAGTACACACTAGGTTTTGACAAGAGTACACACTGGTTTTGACAAGAGTACACACTACTTTTGACAGGAGTACGCACTAGTTCTGACAGGAGTACACACTACAAACACACTAGTTCCTAATTCTAGTCCCAAACTGATTTCCGATCCGGTACATCCTCAAATGGCGGGCTGCACAACAACTTTGTAAGACACTGCGGGGAGTGAGCTCAGCAATTCACATATCATTACATGAACAGTTTGAGGTGTGGAAACAAGATAAACAAATCTAAACATACGCCTTCGGGTTCGACCATGATATCTATCTTTTCCATAGTTACTTACTGTCACCGATCCTTTTGCCATGTATCTGCAATACACGTTTCTGATGCCACTAAGAGCATCAGTATCATCGGGTGCTTCCCGGGACAGGTTTAATTCTGTGCCTTCAACACGTACGATCGTCCAAGTGATCTTCAATACACCTTTGTAAATTTCGCAATCGATTTAGCTGACATGATATATGGTAAACGAAAGCGAGGAAAACTATGAGTAGCTCCCATATGAAACTGGTGGGCCGTCATTTTCCCCAAGCTTTCCTGAAAATACTCGTTGGCTCCTGTCCTCTGTTGTTGTAATACTTGCAATAGAAGTATAGCAAGGAAATCAGGGAATTTTTTGTTGCATCTTCACTACCATAATCATTACCAGTAGGTACTCATTAGGTTATTTGTACCCTTCAGAATGTCCTTATTCCTACATCTTAGCAGGGTACAGCACGAATTTCAAAACTACTACGATACAAACTAACTATTCTTTTTTAAAAAGTACTATAGCTTTTGAATGACAGCGTATCATAATTGGCAGAAAATAGCCTAAACAGATGTTATAACTTTTTAGCTTCCCGGAACCCCAGCCCTACAAACAGATACATCAGCCTTCTACTCTTTGGTGTGCCACAAAGTCTGAGGCTCATCAACTTGGGAAGCATCATTATCAAATCAGTCTTCATCTCCACTTTTTTTAACTTCTCCTTACTTCTGAATCCCAACAGTATAACTTGACGTGCGAGGGCTTCGAATTTAAATCGGATGATGGAAAATTGTAAATGGTAGAAAACCATAGAGAAAACGTAAGCCATTTAAGTTCGGAAGGTCATACAGTTTCTGTAAGGTCAATTGTTTAAAAGAAACTATACATTAAATGACACAAAAAAGTCACAGCAAAAGGGCAGACGAGGCATAACCCTTTGAAAACCTTCGCGTGAGCCTTGCTCCTTGAAAACAGGATGTCTTGATTAGTAAATACAGAATCAATGCGATGTTTTTATCATCCATTTTTTCACCTGGCATTTCTGTTGATTCTGATTTTAGATCAAAGAAGGCACATGTAGTAATTGTTATCTAAGCACTAATATTCTTCGTTGCAATCGATTTAAAACATGCAGAACGTGTCACAATAAAACTATCTACCGGACTTTGTCCAGGTAAATAGTATACTGGGAGTGTGATAAACTTTAGCTTGTGTCCATCAAATTACAATCAGTCTGGCAAGGTAATATGCACTTTGACGATTATGAATCAGGAAAATGTTGTCCGGAAATCTAAACATACGACATAAACAACCATATCAACTGGAAATAATAAAGTTTTGCAGTATAGGATAATACTACAATAAGTAACAAAACAGTACCAATTTTGTAAAAGGGTGTAACAATGCACACGAAAGTGACAAGTCAATGATTTCACACGACTCTTCAAAATAAATATACTGTAATATATGATTATTACCAAAACTGCAATATAGGGCAAAAGTACCTTTCCTGGAGAACACCATGGTTTGTTTGTTCTATAAATCTGTCTTACATGTTCTGCCGCTACACTTCTGTACTTACTGTGTTTCTACCTTACAAGATCACCTGTGTAAGATGATCAGCTGTTATCAACGGACGCTTGTCTTTACAGTTGATGAGCACAAAGAAAAGAAATTTAAATCAATATGTTACCCTACTCACCGGAATCGGAGAAGCTGTCTGCTTGAGTGACCTTAGACGAAAGAAACAAAAAAAAAGAACACTGAAGGATCAACTTTCTTTTAAGCAGGGATTTGTTAATTACACAAAAGCCATTACTCTACCGTTGTAAAGTCAAGTTTGTCGTCTTACCAGTTCATGCAAATATTACACGCCATGCAGCATGAGTTACGAGACCAATTTTCAAAAATATTGTGCTGTACTAGTATAATACGTAGTAATAATTTTGAAGCGTTTACTTTACTGTGGTCAAACAACGGCGGCAATGATTTCTTCACCTGTATCAGCTATATTTAAGCTGTCTGAAGCAAAAGAGCAGCTTGCCTCGATGAGGTAATCCCGTTCGCAGAAACCGAAGATAGAAGCTTCTACTTTTCGATCATCATTAATCTCATTATAATGCACTAACTTCACCTTAAAGTACAAAAAGAAGATGTCAACCAAAAACCTGTCCCACTTCCGTTACGCAATGCAGTACTTTCTAATCGAGTACTTAAGTGGTGGATTTCAGTAACAAATCTAGAGCCCTTCTGATTGCCAAGAAATTAAAAAATTAAACCACTTGCGATAAGTGGCTTTGGGGTCAAATAAGCCCCTACTTAGAGTTTTAAACAATCTCATCAATAATTAATTAGAAACTAATTAAAACTAATAATTACAACACTCCAGCAATCGGCGAAGAACGTCTCCACGGATGGGCATTTGAATTTTGATTACACATTCCTTTTTTCGCATACAGCAAACAACTTTGTTTTCTGGTTTCTTTTATCAGGTCTACATTATCAGGTCTACATTATCTGGCCTCTATTATTTAGTCTTGATTTATCTAGCCTTCGTTATCTGGGTTTATTATTTGGTCTCTATCGTTGGTCTCTATTATCAGGTCGCCGTTATCTAGTTTATATGTTTATAAGATTTTAATCAATGCAGAAATAGCCACATAAAGAACAAGAGAGCGTTGTCACGGGTGTTGTTTACGAAAACCCAACACATGTTTAAAAACCTTAACTAAGTTGGCCTTACACGAATAATTTTTGAAATTAATTATACTTTCTACATCAACATTTAAAACTTGGAATCGCCCCAAAATAATGTAGCAAACTGGGAAGAATCTCCTCCTATAAATCCTTTAGTTACCATCCTTATTTTCTTAAATTCCTAAAGACATTAACGGTTATATCAGCAAAGCGTAAGCAGGAACCCAACAGTGGTCATCATCCCTTGAAAGTGTTTGTATTTGAGATCAATTCATTAGTCTACGTCAGCATACATAGTTTGGGTGATATCGTAACTTATAACTTAAACAAGAAAAATTTATCAAAATCATCAATTAACGGTGCATCTCTATAGCAGTCCGGAAATCATGTTAAGTTGTTTAGTTTTCTATAAAATATCGTCTATATATCTTTAAGAGTGGCATGATGAAAAAACGATACGTTTTCGCATAAAACCAAGTGTTTTATAAAGTTCCCCAATGAGTTCAGTTCTGCTATTTTAAAGCACAAAAACATATACATATACATATATATATATATGTTTATGAGATCTATACTATGTAGTTCATGACTGCTTGTGTGTCTGCCTGAGTACTTATATATATATATATATGTGTATATATATATACCCAATCTGCAGACAGAACTGTTTCGCCCTTTGTGAGCTCATCAGTGCAGAACAGAGCGTTGAGACTGAATCCTAGCTATGTAACTTGCAAAGCTGCTACAAAGCAATTTAAAGAATTCATATGGTACCATGCCAGAGTGCTCAAACTGCGCAAGCACAGTGAG
>JAAAKL020000487.1:0-41509 GCA_010016065.2 Carybdea cf. marsupialis auct. non (Linnaeus, 1758)
CAACAAACACCGACAAGGAGCTCCCCTTTTGGCTTCCTTGTACAAGTTTGCCGTTACTGCTGGCTTTACGTCGACAATACTACGAGAATGCTTGCACAACTGTTAATATTTTATTGAAGGACGAAAGCAATAAACTACGAATCCTTGTTGTTTTAAATGTGAACAGCTGAGATCAATTAGTACGAAATTGATAACACGAATGGTCTTCAAATCTCTGCAAATCGATGTCACGCTATACGTGAATCTGATTACATGTAAACAATGAAATGAGTATATGTTTTGCACGTTGAGCCTTCCAGAGATGTAAATTTGATCAATAACAACTGCACTGGGGGTAGCGTAAACCATCCAATGTGTTTCCTAAGATTCTAAGAAGAAGAACCTAAGATTCAGCTTTGTAGCGAAGTTGCATCGAAATATCAGTACTGACTCATCTGTGTAAACTTGGGATAATGTATTCTTACTGTATGTGCTGTCTGACATCGATACTGAAAATTATACAAGATTCTCTTTCCATGGTATGGATATAAACTTTTCATTTGCGGGTGACCAGAAGTACAAGAGCGTAAAGTACACAAAGAAAAGTGAAATATATTGATACAGAATTGAGGTTTTGTTTGAGGTTTAGGATTGTCTCCCATTGATTTTGAGTTTGTTCATTGCAGTGCCGAGTTGCATTGGCAAGATTTAGAGTACATCGTTAGCTCTTGCTCTGCCATTTTTTAGAGATGGTGTTTTCCTTTTCTTAATGTGTATTTGTAAAATGTACAAAAGAGATTTAATCTAGTGAAATACTTTGACACTCGTTGATTCCATGAAAAATATGCTGCTGCATTTGCGCATCCCGAAATACCCGTAAGAATATTTTGTGATCTTAAGAACTTGCAGTTTTTTGACAGTCGTTTCTTAGTAAGTTTATTTTAAACGAAATTTTAATCGTTGTTGTGCAAACAAGTTTAATGATATTTAAATAAGTTTTTCTCAGCGTGTCAAAGAGGATGACATTATGTATCAGCGTGAAGCCTACATAAATGAAAGTCAGAGAAAGCTGTTTCATAATGGTTTCCGGCTGTTGTCATAGTAACTAGGATGCTGGGATGAATGTCATTTGTGATATTTTGTATAGCAGACATCTTTATCTCCGTAGGTTCGCCTTTGGTTTTCGGAGAGGAAGCAGGCCTTTTAGCGTTCTTTACCTGAAGCATTTTACCCCTGACTAACCCTGTGATTCTTACTCCAAATGTTTTATAATTTGCATGTATGTATATATATATAGAACTCATTAAACATGAAGTGCTTAAGACGCTGGCTCGCTTCGAACCCAGGATATCCCACAGCGGAAATAAAGACTTTAACTTTTCGCTAAATAGTGCAATTGTAAAGTCAACCATCCGGGTAGTCGATCCCGAATTCTCACCCACCACCATATTTTGTTTCGCTGTTAGCTTCATCAGCGCCATTTCATTCATAATGCACTATTGCTCTATACGACGCTTTAATACCCCCTTTTAGCAAGGGGTATGCACTGTTTCATGTGTGTTCTACCTTTTAAGTTTAGCATTGCTTAATCAACTACTTGTTCTTGATTCCGCTTATAATGAGACAAACTTGCAAACGCTATCAACAGATAGGGCCATTATTTATAATTTACTCAGAACTTTTAGTATCCTTAGCTGGCATGTAAAGCCTGGTTCCCACTGCGGCGCAAGACTTGTCGTTGTCGTTGTCCTTGTCTTGCTTCAAGACAAAATGGGAACCGGTTGGCTTGTCTAGTTTTGATTGACAGCTTATGGCGCAAGGCTTGTCGAGCAGAATGAAAAAGTTCATTTCTTCTCGGCATTCTATTATGGAAGATTGCACTATGGGAATCGTTTGAATGAACATATAAACTGAATTAGTAGTGAGACTTCACGAGATCGTTTGAATCACAGTAGAAGTTTGTATCTTAGGGCTGCCGTTTGCCTCTGAAGTAATAACAATCGAATCAAGGCAATACTCTGTTCGTCCACGTCAGCCATTTCACAGCAATTCTCGCATTTCAAAGCTCGTGGAGCCACTTGATTATTCATAGTTGAGTTGTCTCTTCCAATATGTGTCAATCAAAGTCAGGTGCTCAACCAAGACATCAACATCGACAACGACATGGACAAGGACAACGACAACGACAAGCCTTGCGCCGCAGTGGGAGTTGGTCTCCAAATCGATGATGGGTTATGATTTCGATAAGTTGTAGCGTTCCAAGAATACAGCCCTTTTGACCAGTTAGTCCCGGTAACTTGCAAGACGATGAATAACCATACCCACAGATAGGTAAAAACAACACAAGAGGCTTCCGAACATAAAGTTCAACCTTTTTCCTGCAAATCAAAGCATTGATGTGTGTATCTTAAAGCTTGACAAGAATCTTCTTTACAAAGTTTTGACAAATAAGAAATCCAACGCAGCAACGTTCTGAAGCAGAGGAAAGTGAATTACTCGTAAAATCAGGTTTCTTTTCTAAACTCTCTGACAGTGCAAGTTGTACACTTTCCCCCATTCTAGTTTTGTTACTTGAAAAATACTATCAGAGACGAAAATAAGATCAGGAAAGACAACCAATGAAACACAAGGATTCAGATCATCAGAGATGAAAATAAGATCGGGAAAGAAAATCAATGAATCACGGGGATTCAGATCATCAGAGATGAAAATAAGATCAGGAAAGACAACCAATGAAACACAGGGATTATGATTAGCAGAAATAAAAATAAGACCAGGAAAGACCACCAACAAAACACGGGGATTCAGATCATGAGATATGAAAAAAGAATCAGGAAAGACAATCAATGAAATACGGGGATTCGGATCATCAGAGATGAAAGTAAGATTAGGAAAGACAAACAATGAAACACGGGGATTCAGATCATCAGAGATGAAAGTAAAAATAGGAAAGACAAACAATGAAACACGGGGATTCAGAACATCAGAGATGAAAATAGGACTAGGAAAGACAACCAACCATACACAGGGATTCGGATCATCTGAGATGACAACAAGATCAGGAAAGACAAACAATGAAACACGGGGATTCAGACCATCAGATATAAAAATAAAATCAGGAAAGACAACCAAAGAATAACGGACATTAAGATCATCAGAGATAAAAAAAAGATCAGGAAAGACAGCCAAAGAAACACAAAGATTTAGATCATCACAGATGAAAATATGATCTGGAAAAAGAACCAATGAAACACAGGGATTCGGATCATCTGAGATGACAACAAGATCAGAAAAGACAACCAATGAAACACGCGGATTCGGATCATCAGAGATGATAATAGGAACAGGAAATACAACCAATGAAACACGTGGATTCAGATCATCAGAGATGAAAGTAAGATTAGGAAAGACAACCAATGAAACACGGGGATTCAGATCATCAGAGAGGAAAGCAAAATCAGGAAAGACAATCAATGAAACACGGGGATCCGGATCATCAGAGATGATAATAGGATCAGGAAAGAGAATCAACGAAACACGTGGATTCAGATCATCAGAGATGAAAGTAAGATTAGGAAAGACAACCAATGAAACGCGGGGATTCAGATCATCAGAGATGAAAGTAAGATTCGGAAAGACAATCAATGAAACACGGGGATTCAGATCATCAGAGATCAAAGTAAGATCAGGAAAGACAACCAATGAAACGCGGGGATTCAGATCATCAGAGATGATAATAGGATCAGGAAAGATAATCAATGAAACAAGGGGATTCAGATCATCAGAGATGAAAGTAAGATTAGGAAAGACAACCAATGTAACACGGGGATTCAGATCATCAGAGATGAAAGCAAAATCAGGAAAGACAATCAATGAAACACGGGGATTCAGATCATCAGAGATGAAAATTGGATCCGGAAAGACAACCTATTAGACACAGGAATTCAGATCATCAGAGATGAAAGTTATATTCGGAAAGACAGCTGAAGAAACACGGGGATTCAGATCATTAGAGATGAAAGTAAGATTAGGAGAGACAACCAATAAAACACGAGGATTCAGATCAGCAGAGATGAAGATAGGATCAGGAAAGACAACCAATGAAACACGGGGATTCAGTTCATCGCTTGACAGTGACGAAACATCAAAATTATCTTTGGATGAAGGGACCTTGTATCCTTCCATGATTATTTTCTTAACCTGACAAAAGATTATGTCTATCCAGTTTTGATTTTCGCGATCATTAATATCAGATTCAAAACCACCTCTGCAAGTACAGAAATTATCCTTCCTATATTACGAAGCCTCTTATTGTGTAAGCACCACGGCATTTTACGAAATTTAGCAAAGTTATTGTCAAATAAATCATGTTTAAGACACTGGAAAAGCTATAACGACCTCTGTCAAGAGTAAAGAGGACTTTGGGTCGCGTGTAACCGCGACATAGAGCGTTTAAGTATTTAATACATAAATTTGGAAGGAAAGTTTTTGATACTTTCATGCTTACTCGCAACTGTGGTGGTAACATTTCCTTATTCGGAGTGACTCCTAATGAATCCTATTTAAAGGTTAGTAATTTGATTGCCTAGTTTTGGCGGTAAGAGTCCACCACTCGCAGCCCACTGCTTTTGAGAAGTCGATTTTGATTTTAGGTTCGAGCTTTCAGTCACTTGAAATAGTGCAGAAGTTGGATAACACATTTCTTGCCAGTCCTATTCTACGCTTCATTTCTTGCAGCAAGCGTTTGTGCTGAGTAGTGCTTAGACATAGTTGCAAGTGGAGACTTGGTTCTATCTCAACACATCCATTCTTTAGACGGCCGATTGGTGGCGTTTCGGACTTCGAAATTACTAGCTTTTTTTGTCGTTGATGTGAAGGTCAAAGCATGCGATGGCTGCCACGGCAGTGTCGAAAAGGAGGGCAGTATCGCTAGCGTAGTGTAGATTGTTGACCTTGACACCATTGATGACAATTCCCTCCCCAGTCGTCAAGATTGTCACATCACAACCTTGCCACATGTTACTTAATGGGAAACCGATTGGTTAATTCCGCCGGGTGGCGGAGCACACTTCTCGAATTACTCTTGGATCTTAATCTTCGATTCAATTTTACGTTCGGATTCCGGTCACTCATGGACCCGAACTGAGCACCTGACATTTCAGGTAGTTTAGTCTCTCTGATTCTCTGCAAGACTAATTGTTACATAGTATGAACATTCGAGTGTTCCTGGGACTTTTGGGTATTGCGATAAAGATCGATTTGAGCATATCCTTTGGAAATCTGCTTATTTGGTAGATCTCGTTGAAGATTTCCCAAACGAGATCGATCTCTTCCTCATGTAAGGCTCTGAGAATCTCAATGTACACTCCGTCAGGACCAGCTGCCTTCCTGGATTTCAATTCAGCATGACCCAGCACACGTCTGATGTCCTGATTTAGCAGAGGGGGCAGCAATTTCGAGGACTACATCATTTGGCTTCTGGTCGTTGTTGAGGAAATCTTGAATGTAATCCTTCCACTGAGTAGTGACACCTATCTCCTTAAGGACACGGTCATACGCAGCCCGGAGACAGTTTGGAGGAGACAGCCGCTGATTTGTGATATCTTTCATCTTCTGGAAATCTATTACGGCGTTGAATCTCTTCCTTTCCCTCCATCCACCGTTCTTTGGCTTCTCTGCACTCCTCTTTGTATAGATTGTTTTGATACCGTTTAGTGGCAACACTTACAATCTAAATATTTATCAGACATTTACTGATAAAAAATATATGTTATGAGGAGTAAAAATAAATAAATCTCTTCGCTTCATTTTCATCGTCATGTAAAACAATAAGATAACAGTTGTGTGGTACACAGACAAATACGAATGTTAACACAGATGATTATCTTTTCGGACACCTTATGAAAAGCCACTACAAAGGTACATGCCCAATACACTGCCTCTGGTGTACGCAGCGGTAGACCACCTCCAAATACATCTCCATGGGCATACAGGATTCACAGATAAACTACGCTGCCTCTGGTGTACGCAGCGGTAGACCACCTCCAAATGCATCTCTATGGTCATACAGGATTCACAGATACACTACACTGCCTCTGGTGTACGCAGCGGTAGACCACCTCCAAATGCATCTCTACGGTCATACAGGATTCACAGATACACAACATTGCCTCGGGTGTACGCAGCGGTAGACCACCTCCAAATGCATCACTAGTGGCATAAAGGATTCACAGATAAACTACACTGCCTCTGGTGTACGCAGTGGTAGACAACCTCCAAATGCATAATCGCATTCACCAAGTATGCATCGATAAACAATATTGCATCTAGTGTAAGGTACGACTTTTTGGTGTATGACTGCTGGCATCATGTTGCGCAATTAAATATAACTGCCTCTGGTATCTGCTGCGGTACAAAATCTCAAAACTAACTATTGCGGGTATCAAAATGGTACATATAAAAAACATTGCCTTTGATGGGAACATTTCAAAATTGACCACAGTACACATCAACGATGCGCAAATAAACACACTCTCGCTTGATCTAAGGCATTAATGTAAGGCATGGTAAACAATACGAATTGTCGTCACACTGAATGCTTTTAATCAATGTACTACACAACTTGATATTAGATCTAAATGATACATAGAAAGTTAAACGCAGATGAGAAAAGATCAATACCAACATCACAGGCAACTGATATCATTTATCTTCTCACTTATTGCACGGTGGGCTTTTCTCAAGACGATAATTCAATTGACATTTTCCGAGAATAGTAATACAAATATGACATGATCGATGACTGGCATACAATTTAAAACTATTCGAGGAAATCGGAATAACTGGCGCATGTAAGTATGCTGACGTAATCGAATACGTGCAGCAGAAGTAGTAGTAGAGAACGAGGCCGGTATAAAATGGACAATTTATAATAAATTATAAGCTTAACACAACGAATGATAAAACTGCTATAAGTAATACTATCTCTGGACTATATTTCATCAAATCAAAGGTGGAACGTGAACTGTGTCACTTCCCACTTTCATTCAACTAAAACACCAATGCGTGACTGCTATCTAAACACAACTGCGATACAAGGACGTCGTATTTGCCGTCATAGAAAGAGCTCTGGAAAGTTAAAAATGTCACACAGCACGGCAACAAGTATTATTTCTATAATTGCGTGACTTTCCTTTTTCCTATTCACACGATGAAAGATATTTTATTAACTGAACGGCAGTGATGGCAGTCTCGGTGGTAAGACATGCCAAGCGTTGTGAACGCCACAAACCAAGCAACGTCAGTAGGAAGCGTCCAGCTTGAATTCAAAAATTTGGCTTGATCTGAAATGGATTGAGAACCTCTCACAATAAAACTATATACGACAGATATAAAATCCCTGTCTTATACCAATTCTTATGAATACAATCACAAATCAATGCAATATAAATAGAATGTCCAAAACAACAGTCTGGCCTAAATTATCCAGTTTCTTATTCAAAGTTCGTAGCGCCACTTCGGAAAAAGAACTCAAGTTTCGTACTACTGAAAACTGTTGCCATCGTCACTGACGTCACTTGAGGTTTGGGCTCTAATTCAACGTACAAACGGCCAATAATTCATGAAAGTGGATGTTTGCTTACATTGCGATTGTAATTTGAACTTCAATAAAATTGACACTGTCTCTGTCAAGCAAACGGAATGCTCTCTGTCTTCACGTCAATCTACAATCAGGATTGCGCAGCCACCAGAATAACTACCTATCATCTACCTACAGTGTGATCGATTCTATCCATTATAATATCGGCAATGACTTTGATCCCCTGTCATCTCTTACCCTTTCCCACTCCTTATTCTTCATCTTTCCCTGACCACAAAAATGCTATAAATAAGGATATTCACCTTCTACTTATCAACGACGAAAATAATTATAAAGTAGGAAACAACTATGTACATGTCTATTAAATGTATCAGGTTTGTACATGATATTCCCCCTCGGAAAGGACCTTGAGTGAGTTTCCAAGGCGCCGTTAGGGCCCTAGGAACGGACGGTAGTGAAGTGTCGGTCATCCACTGTACGCGAACACAACGAAAAACAACTACGAACGCCCAAGGCATCACCAGTTCACCAGAATTGATCAATATAAATATTAACTATGCCATAACAAAATTTCATTTACAATTTTGTACATATTTATAACTGTGACTATGTCATGCGCATTGTTGCTAATCCATTGAAGCCCGCATCTTCATTTCGTCTCTGGGACTTGGTAGTTTACACGTATTCTCTGCAGAGTGAAAAAATAAACAATCAATACTCCTAGCCGACGGATCATAAACGATTGTAGTTAATGAATCAAAGCAATCCACCGACTAATCAATTAATCAACCGATGACTAAACAATCAATCCACCGACGACTAACCAATCAATCCAACGACGACTAACCAATCAATCCACCGACGACTAACCAATCAATCCACCGACGACTAACTAATCAATCCAACGACGCATAACCAATTAATCCACCGACGACTAACCAATCAATCCACCGACGACTAACCAATCAATCCACCGACGACTGTACAATCAATCCACCGACGACTAACCAATAAATCCACCGACGACTAACCAAACATTCGATCTATCTGCTTAATCAATCACTCCTTCAATCGAATACAATATCATAAATCAGTCAATCACTCAATCTATCTATGAGTAAATCCATTTCTCCAGTCAAAGATCAAATATGCCATTTAAAAAAACCGAACAAAACATGGGGTATTTTCCTGTTGATGAAATTGCCGGTGTAATGCAACCAACAGGGGCAGACGATTGGTACGAAGCTACCATAGTAATATAACCTTGTTGTGGTGTTGACACAACAACTTCTAAGGCATCGTACCAACTGCAAGTCACTAATAAGCAACAATGCTATAAATTGATAGGAATTGATGAATAGACTGTGATGGTGATACGGCAATAGGTGTAAGGATTCTGTATATACGTAATCTTTGTCGTAAGATGTCCTTACGTAGCATGCTTACAACGAAAGCCATATTTTCATTTCAGGCTTGGCTCATTAACTTGAACCAGCTGCTGTTAAGAGAAGGCGGTACTTCATTGCCAGTAATTGCCTTGGCACTTCACAGACAAATAGCTCGAGTACAGATCCAACATTAGCATGTAAATGCCGCTGATAGAGCGCCTTTGATTATAACTACCATAGAAAAGGCGCTAGAATGACGAAAAAATAGAAAATACGAGCGTTCGATACAAATTGTCTACGATGGCTGATCATAAGGTATCACCAGATGACAGTACTGGTTCTCAGAATACAGAACGTATGTTAGTTACGCTACAATGAGCAGGAGGAGAACTTCTTAAAATAACACATCCTGGAACATTGTCTGGCGAAATGGGAAAAGTCACCCTTAAAGATTGTTCAGTAATTCTTTTTTTCATCTTTCAGTGTTATAGACTATTGAAGCAATCAGGGATACAGCAAATTGACATAAGTTGTTCTTAAAAGAAGACATCTGCCATTTCAACTATATTGTATGAACACAATTTGGAACACTCATATTGTCATAGACGTTTAGCATCCCTGTGAGCTCGCACTACCATTGCAAGAATTGCCTCCTAACGTCCTTGCATACTTTTACATGTAGCTGAGTGGGCAGAATTGAGGGTCCTTCTTAATCTCTGGAAAATCCTGCTGCTCAGACAAAGAGGAAGCATTTGCACATCCTGGCAGCTTGAAATTGTAAGCAACGTTTGATCACTCGTACGAACGTATCTGCTGCCTTAACAAGACTAAACTTTTCCATTCTGCCATAAATGACGCCTCCTTTGAAGTTGTTGAACGTTGCCAATATTGCTAAGATTGTTAGAAATCATGCAAACGTGGATAGTTCGTAGAGCATTACAGTCTGGCGTAGCATTGTCCTCTCTGAATTTAACATTTCTAGTTCCACACGAAACTCGATCAGGTACGCCTGGTTAAAAAATTCAGTTCTAAAAATATCCCCATCGAATCGTCAACGGACTTAAAGCAAGGCACCTTAATAAGCGCTGTGTTCATGCTTAAATACCGAGTTTTAGTTGGTATTCTGTGTACTAAACTTTGCTGATTTGCTATTTCAAGGCTTTGTGTACTTGACGAGAACTCTTATCTTTAACAAGCCTCGTCCCTTTGAGCTCCCAACTGAATATATAGCCCCCAGAAGACAAAATAGTTTTCACTCTTTCATTTCAAGCAACCTGGCAGGTTAATTGGTACTGAGGCGCTGTAAAACACTACTTCTGATAGTAGCTTATTGAAGTAACTTAAGCCGGCAAGTCATGGTCAATATGGACGATATTGCTTCCAAAGATTGAAACTTGACACTGTACTCTATTTTGTAATTAAGATGGGAATATGTCACGCAAATCAATTCCTAATCTAACATTGCACCCCACAAAACTTGAGTAGATACGGCAGAAAATCTAATCAAACGACCAAATAAATAGGGAAGAAATAACGTCCTTATACTTACGGAGCACCGAACATAAGCGACTCATCAAGAAAATGTTTCCTTGCACCTCTCTTGTCCAGATTCGGTCCAGATACCACACCACCAGGAATTTCACTAATTGTCCATCGCTTACTGTTACCCTTTCGGCCACCTTTCTTTCCATCTTCCTTTTTTCCTGATTTCTTTCCCTTTTTACCTTTAGCAGGTTGTTCCTCGCGCAGTTTCAGAACATCGATGTCCAAGTTAACGCTACTTCGTTTTCCTTTGGAAACATCAAGTCCTTTCTCCAGTTTTTCAAGTTCAGTTATCGTATCTACATGCCAAGATGCTCTCTTTAACATTTTCGTAAGAGCACCTGGATGTTTTGGTAAGTTTGAAGCCTGGTTCGAGTCCTTCGTGGTATCCTCTTCTGCCTTCTTATCAAGCTGAGGCGACATATTAAGCAAAGCATACCTTCTTAGTGATCTTGGTGAGCTTGACATTCTCTTCAGAGGCTTTGGGATACCTGCTTCCACTCTTTGTTGATTTGATCCTAGTGACTTGGTCCTATTATGGATTGACGTCTCTAAATTTTGGGACAGAACCTGCAATGCTCGCATACCAGGTCCCTCCTGGTTTCGCTTTCCACATCTAGGCGAAGTAGGTGTAGATTTGGCTTGCGGTATAATTGGCTTGATGCCATCACTTAGAGATCTAACATGAATAAACCCGTTTTCAGCCTCAGCCGATTTACGAATGTCGGTTTCGGACATGGAATGTCTTAGCATAGGCGGCGCACTCCGCCCACTGGTTCCCATTATAGCTTTCCCATCTGGTTCATCTTTTGAATCTACCTCCCGTACATCAACAGATGCAGCTCTCTCGAAGTTAATAATTGGATGGGTACAGTTGTCCTCCAAGCAACAACCTGCAAGGCGCTCGATCAAATCGCACTGGATAGCAATTGATACAGTAGAATGCGAATCGAAGTCTGTCTGAACTTCAACAGCAATGCCCGTATCAAAACCAGTACAGTTCGTTGAAGTTTCTGCTACCGTCTTACGGGGCACACACTCATCGACAGTTGACTCTTTCAAATCCGAACTTTCATTAATTGGTCTGAACGGCGAAATATCAGAATCAGTATTGGTTTCCAGGTCATCGTTTGATTTGTAAGGGTTCGATACATCAAGAGAAAATAGAATTGGTTCACTCAAAGATTGCTCAACACTAACAGAAGCACTGGACGACGATACAGATCCGTCTCGTATATGATTTCCTGAAGATAATGACAGAGAAGAATTACTATTATCATCGGATCTAAACCCCTCCAGATGATTTAGCACCACATTACTTGACGAATTTTCACTGCTTCCCTCATTAACGAGTGGTGCACTGGTTGATGTTTTGACAGTCTGTTCCTCAGTCTCGGCCTTATGGCTCAACGCAGTATCGGAATTAGTGCTACGGAAGCTATCGTTTCTTAGTGAAGTGTCCTCCTTCTCCGTAGGGAGGGATTCCGAACGAGATCTACGCTCTTCAATTATTGACGACATAGAAAGTTCAGCAATGGAGCTATCAACGATCATGGATGTCGGGCGTGTACCATTCCAAAAAGAAGAATCCCTCAGGCCTACGTTACCGACTCTTCCTCTCTCTGTTATGGAGGCAAGGCGAGGATTCTTTTCTGCTTTAGGGTCAGAGCGCGACCTTGTCACGCGATTATCAGTCCGAAGAGTTAAGGTGTCGTTTACTGATGGTGTTGAACTACTCTTACTTTCGATAGTAGACGATGCTCTTGGTTTTCGGTTTCCGGATTCCTCGTTACTAATGTTGCTAGGTGGGTTCAGCTCAGCTGATCTGGAACGCGTTCCAAGCTCATAATTACTATCTGTGGTATTCAAAGACCTTCGTGAAGGTTGTGGAGAATGTTGAGGGCTTGGTTGAAAAGGTAACAAGGAATTGTCATCAAAGAAATCGTAAGTTGATCCTTGTCCCATTCTGGCGCTGACGTACCGTCGCTGTAAAATAAAACGACGTTATTAATTATAACCTGTGAAAAACACGTAAGGAGTTCCTTATCATTATCTCATAACAAAATCTATCGAAAGAATACACAACATAAGAGGACGGCCAAGCCAACAAACAAGCCATTGGGATTAAAGATGAAGTTTGTTATCATTTTCTTTTGGAATTGGTTATCTTGGCATAGGTCTATTGACAATTACGGTATTTTATGCCAGAGCCTAAATACCTTACCCACAATAGTGAGGGGCTAGTGAAGTGCCTTAAATCAAAGCACGAGACTACGAAAAGACTCCAGATGGCTGGGTAACTTGCAGGATGTCAAACCCTTTAACCATACAATTCTAGCAAATCAGAACGACGGCTGCCGCCCAGACCGTACCCAATTAGACACGTAAAGTACTAAGTTCCTGGAACCTAAAAAATATGCGTATTACATATAATGTCAAGTTGGGTCATTGTACTTGTTATCTAAGTGCAATAACTAATTCAACGGTACATTGATAGCAATAAATTCTACAAGTCTCTACAAACGATCTCCAATACGCCTACTTGGTGGGAAGTGTGGCTACCTTAGCTTACTCTAGCGTAAATATCAAAGGCAGGCAACAGGAGTCGAGGGAAGCATGTCATAGTCACTGATCTCTAAAAAAGACTGGATAGAGCTTCCCATTGTTTCCAACTACGAAAAAGTGTAGTCACGATTACTACCCCCATTAGTTAAAATAGCGCGGGAAAGTCCGCCATGTTGCGTAACATTGTTTATAAGTTTTGTGTGATGGGAACTGAAATGGCGTCCAACGACTGACCTCAAAAAATTCAGACGGAAGATGCTCGACCCGGTGTTTTTTAGAGATAAGTGGTCATAGTCCATAGATAGCCTTTTCTGGTGAGATAGATTAGCAGTAGCCGTATTCGCGAAGATATCAGTCTCAAACTACATCTCACCTTGGCAGTATCGATTGAATGAATCCACTCCTGTTGGTCGGTAGCAGAGCCAACGTACGTCAGGATGAATGCGTTGGCTAAGACGTTATATTCATTCAAATAAATAAACAAAAACCCACTGGAGTCTCTTAGTGGGTGTAGAACCACCTTGCTTAAACGATACGGCTGTTTAATGATACGGTATTTATCATTGCCTCGTTTTAACTTCGTGATCAGGAACATGTCGGTAAAAAGGAAAACGTAGACATCACTCTGCGAGGAAAAAAAGATGATCAAGAAAATCAAATTATATTCATCAAAACTTTTCAACGATTATTGAGAAGTAACACCATCACAATTTCTTCAAGCGAACATCACATTTCTTAAGTGGATGTAAAGGAGACGAAAGAATGGCATAAAATGACTTCTCTTGGCTTTAACTACATGTAGTTAGAAAAAAGAGCAGCAACTGTACGTTGTATTGTCAAACTCGTTCTTGCAAAATGGCAAAAACCACAACGAGGGCGTTCTGAATTGATACTCTAAGTGCTCCACTTTGCGCAGCATGCGCCCAATAGAGTTTACAAAGAGGTGGTGCTACGATTAAGCCGGTAGCAAAGCTAAATCGTGTAAGCATGTTATGACACAGTAACATCACATGTCTGACATAAAATTTGCCACTGTACAAATACTCTCTGCTCTGCTTATGAAAGTCAACAAAACTCTAGAAGTGATTTTTCCCTACCCTGCCTTGCTTCTCTGTCAGCTTCATTGCGCCCTCCTTTAACACACAACGGTGTTCATTTTCTGCCAGTCCTGGTACACTGCCCTCCAAATTAAAAGCGCAGTGGTCCCCTAGGATCTAAAAATAGGAAACAAAAAATTTTTACGATACAACAAAGGCCAAATTTATGTGTCGAGAAGACAAAAGAAACAGGTCAGCCACAAATTACAGTGGCGTGTTGCGATTGATGAAGTTAAACCATCTATGGATGAAAATAGGAACTGGCGAGTATAAACTGGAGCACAGCGAGTGGGCATGATTGCCACAATTTACTACAATTTCAAACTGAAAACAAATTCTGTTCTTGTAAACACATCAGAGGTGTCAAAACGTTTTGTAGCAAAAATTGAAGACGACAGTCATTATTGGCGACGATCTCCTCATTTTAATCACCTTTTTACAAACACAAAATTAGAAAACACGAAGCAAAACTGCTAACAAGGAAAGGATAGCCACCAGTTACTGTAACTGTTGACAAAATTGTATGCTATATGTTACTTTGATTATGCCATACACTGAGAGTGATACTTTTGGATTCGGTAACATGAAACGGACAAAATGGCATGTACAAAACCACAGGAACTATAAGCAATGTAACATAATGCATACAACACTAGAATCAATGATGCGCAATACTGACTCCTTCATTCGACCATAATCCCAACACTACTGTTGTAAACTATAGTCTCCAGCTCGTCTGCTTCTGTAATGAACATACCTTTTCGACTTCATCATTCACAGGATCCACCGGCGTATACAAATCAATTCGTGATATCACATCTTGCAACTTCTTGCGTTCTTGGCGAATACGAACGGTTGTGTTCACTTTACTCACAAACTTTTCCACTTTATTGATCTTGTAAAGGAAATTTGTAACAGACATAAGGCGTTAAGTTATTCAGTTACTCTACTAGAATATTAAGATGACAAAAATCTCCGCTACACCTAGCGAGGTCCTTACTTTCAAAGACGATGAATACACGGATCATGTGGCAGATATAATATCAATGTTTGCTTTTCTACGTATAAATAAACCTACATCAGGTAAACTGATATCTCCTTGGACATGTCGACTTGAACGACGTAGGTCAACAAAAACAAAAGCAATCAGAGAGAAGTCAAGGCACCAACAGCACCAACACACCTGACTGGATTTCTCATGGAAACCCCGAGACCACGGCGATCGGTAGAGAGTTCCTTTCCATTCAAAAGACATACCTTCACAATCTCGACACTGACCTCTTTCTCTGGCTTTGGCATAATCAACTTACAAAGAAATGACTAAGATCGGTTTTCCATGCGAAGTATTAGAAGATCAAAGTATGAGAACGATGATAACTATTCAATTGTTTCTTAACCACTGGAATTGGTGATCACAACCTAAACCCTACTTTCTCGTGATACTAATATGTTGATTCTACGCAATGCTAGGGGCACGTATTAAGAATTCCGAGCTCAGTACATTCCATGTTTACTTACATAACGGGTTGCTGGTAAATATCCTACTGTTTTCAAACCTGCTATTTCCTTGGCACAAACGAGCAGTCGACACTATCAAAGCAACCGCACTCACTAAAAACTACTGACACATGGACACACATAGCAAGTATGACAACACCGGCTATTGCTGGAGAGAGAGAGAGAGAAAGAGCAAATAGAATACGTCTACGGGGCATCTATAAGTAAGGCATAATATTGATTCATAAACGAGACCAGAGCATTCACCTGAAAATTTGGGGTAGACCAACGGTAGCCTTGGAAGGGAACTACAGTTACTCAAATTGAGAATACGGAAGGTAAACAGTTCGAGGGGGAAGAAAATAATGGGTTGGTATTAGCCAGAGAGATTTGAGGGGAGCACATAGTAACGTGGGAGCGTACCTGGGGATGATAGACACAGTGAAGGAAACCGAGATATACCATCAACCTAGGAGGAGCATAATCGCAGTGCATGCGGCAATGAAGAAGAAATATCAACATGCTGCGGGTAATTAAAGAGATATAGAAACAGAAATGAGAGCAAGAGGAACTCAACGCACTTCAGCTGACTTTATTTCCATGGTCTTACATTTACAACTTCCGGACTAACGTACCACATAAAATAATGGATATGAGTTTTTAATGTCAGGTGTATTTTTAATCAATGATTCGGTGTTATATAAAGCATTTCCATGCCATGACAATAAACAGTGACCTCTTCACATATGAGCAGCACCTCGATGGATTGTGTAGCTTTGAACCACCCAACTTTCACAAACAATGAGTCCCAGCAGCATGTGATTCCTTTACCCCTCTACATCCCCAGAGAATCAGTTGTGACTAGCAAGCAATGGGCTCGACGATCACACACTGTTTGCTTGCTAAGCGCACTATTTAACACAGAGTACTCGCCGGGCGTACAGTCACAATAATTCAGGCACAGTGTACATCGAAAGGTTATTGTTCCCATTGACCATGAACAACCAACCGTTAAGTTATGAAAACAGATACTACTATGAAAGGAGAGTAATTTAATTCGGTTTTAGTTATTGTCTGCGGTTGAGAAACTGTTTTTCCGTAGCTATTTAATCAACCACTTGTGTCCTCAGCTACGAAATGTCTGACTTGAAACGTTTTCATTTATCAACTAATTTGAGCAACTCGACACTTGTCGTGAACTGCAACACCCGACATGAGTAAAGAATGATATCGTATCGTACTGGGCAAGTAAAACTAGAAATATCATTTCTATTCTGACGCGACTATTAATACGTAATAAATGACATAACTGCTACGCATAATCACCATCCTCAGCGATTTTTAAGTAGGTAGTACTAATTCACAAGAAGATGTTTTATTTCCCTCGGAATATGTCCTTGAACAACTCACAAAAAGCAACTTAAACTTTCAAACTTGGAGTTGCAACAATGCGTTTTCAGACAGTAATGCAATGTATAAGACCTACCATTTCTTCCAAAATTTCCTGCTGATCTTTTTCTTCTGTTTTCTTCAAAATTGCTTTCAACAGGAGCGGGTACTTCGTGACCCGTTGCATAGGTTTCACCAGAAGATCTGACAGCTTAAGTCGATTGCATAGCTTATGATTCTCACACCACTACAATATAAAATTAGAACAGTGAAACGTTGACTGAACAGGGGAAGCAATAACTTCACTGATGATTCACAATGTTACGCGGTAAGCTTATTAATGTGTGCGTCTTGGGCACAGGCCAATATTAGTGAACCTTACTGCGGATCAGAAATAGACGCTGTCTATGGGGGAAAACTTACATACAGCGTCTCAGATTTGTATAGGGCAGCGTCGTAGCACAATACTACCTTATTAAAGCTACAATTCTTAATAGTATGGCGTGAATTTTCAAGGGCGAACATTTCTATACGGAAAAGAAATGAAGCCAAAATTCTCCATGAATGTATCGCATTCTTAAATCTTCGATGGTACGCTTCACAATAACACAACAAACATACTAATCATAAATAAAATGACGCAGCACGAGCTTCCGACGACAGTGATGACATCAGATGTATTGTAAAGAAAGTTAAACAATTAATAAAACGCACGTTCTTTCGCTGGGATACCACTTCAGGTTAGGGTGAACACAAATTAAAAGTAGTGTGCTGGAGATTTCTCTCATGGGTTTTTGTCCTCCCTCTCGAGTCACGGATATTGACACGGTAATCTGGGCATTGACAAAGCTTCAGCAAATACTGTGGAGCATCCGCTATGCATAACGGTCCTAACCCAATATTGGTAGCCCCCGGTCTCATTCACCAGCTGTAGAAAGGCAGCGATCACGAAAGTCTACCACAAGTACATGAAAATCACGGAACAACAACAATGGAATATGGATGTGCATCGTGTAAATATTCACATTGTAAATGTAGTAAAAGGTACACAAAGATTGCACGATCAAGGCTTTGTAACGTGGTGCGTCGGGTCGTGTCAAAAATAAACGGGGTATTTTTCACGAATGGCAAATCTAGATATACACTTTTAAAGAATTAAGTGCAGGTTCTGGCTTTCAATCAAATGCCTCTCGTAATCGGGGAATGAAGCAGTTGATTCAACTGGCCTAGTGAAACGTCCTGAAAGGTAACTTTTATACTGTTCGGTGCTAGTCTGCTTTAAAAGTTTGGGTCCTTGGTAGAAACTTGGATGCTGGCCAAATGTGAGGGGGGGGGGGGGGGGGGGGGGGGGCAGCCATGTCTGAAGACATCGGGTTGGCACCACGCTTGGTGAATCATATCTCTTTCTTGGAAATAAGAGGAATACAAAGAATGTTAAGAGAACTGTGTCTATCACCTCCATGATGGACTTGCAATAAATACAAAAATATGTAAACACTAAAGCTTGCTGACCGATTTGATGTGACCTAATATACGGACATGTTCATCTTTGTTAACAATGGAAGGAGGATGACGCCTGGTGTACGTACTAGTATGGATGGCACATTAAAAGAATTGGGTGAAACAATCTATAACATCCATAGCGAACCATTGATACTATTTTGAGATGAGAGGATTTGAAATAATAAGTTTAAAAAGATACTTGAGAAATAAAATCTCATGTCACCAATGGAATCCGTTGGTGACACAATCTTCTATTCCTCCATTATCCTTCTCACACTTAGAATTTTTATTCCATAGTAGGTGAACATTCCTCTGTAATTAGAACACGCTCCTAATAAACCCCTGGTTGGTTTGCTTGGGGTCGCACATGTTGTCAAGTGAGCATGAAACTCTTCATGACGATATACCTGCGGGCGTGCCTGCAAATATCAGTTACCAAAACTGCTTGGCTAGAGGGGCAACGTTAATCAAATACGAGTCGATACTTCTTCTGATTCACGGAAAAGTTGTTTACTCGGTACCCGAGTCCTCGTTTTATTAAAATTAGCTATAGTAACAATTTCTTCCGCGTTTCCGTCATAAGACATGACAAAAGAAGCTCTTCTCGGTGATAGAGCTCACAGTATCTCATTAGCTACTATAAATATTCAACTGAACGATAACAGCACCGAACAAAGAACATCGCTTCTTTGCGTCGATCCCACTGAGAAGAATTCAAGGTTCAAAATAATATCAGTAAAATAAAGCAATTGAGTTATCTATTCACCTCAAGATACTCTCGAAATTTTTCAGATTCTTTCATCTTTGCTTTCAGATATTGTAAACAATGATTCTCTTCAGTGCAATATTGGATATACGGAAAGAAAATCTCTGCAAACTAGGACAAAAAAATAGATTAGATCAATATGGCTTCAATTGCATAATATCGAAGGTGCTACTCTTTACCAACAGCGACTATGACACTGATCATAAGTTTTCATAATCTGGCGGAGCTCTGTCTTTTTCTTGTTTCCTTTTCCAGATATTTAGTGCCGTATCAACTTGGCTACTCACAAGTTCTTAACCGCCCCCCTTTTCTCCACCATAAGGCTAGTCCACCACTCCCCCAATAATTGCGTCAACAAGTTAAACCGGCTTCCTTGTTTTCGAAGGCAGTATCTCCACTATGTAACACTCTTAATGTTTGCCAATATATTTAGACCTTCTATATCCGCTCCTCGTGCCGTAGTTACACGAATCCATATCCGAATTTGTATTACTTTGGTTTCCGTAATCATTACCAATTTAGTAACATGTTTATTATACGCTGTTTTTTCTGTCATGCCGCCTTGATGGTTTCACTAATCAAAACAAAACGCTAACTCTCTGTTAACAAACATTCAGTGTACAGTCTACGTGCCTCAACAAGACACAAAAGCGTCTCATTCAAGTACGAGTTATCCTTTGATGGATGTCGGACATTGTTCGATACCCTAAACATTTATATTGATCATTTTTCTAAACAAATCGAGACCATTACTTACACTGAGTATACTACAAATCACTTTGGTTCTGAACTACTATCCACTTTTCTCATACTAGCTTCATAAACTCCCTAGAGCCCAATAATATTTTAACGTTCTGTACATAATGGCAAGCGGTTCTTGTCAAGAGTCTCCTGGAATTCCATGCTGCTAAAAAATTTCTAACATATTTCTCCCAATCGAACTATCCAAGGCCGATCCGCCGACTATTTAAAGGAGGCAAAAGTAAATCATAGCTCCTTACTAGCCAATCCATCCCCTTCTCCAGCAACTGCTGAAACAATAAACCATTAGTCGCACGTTAAGTTGAACAAGTGTTATAATCTATAGCTATTTTTTGCAAAATTAAAGACCTGACAGCATGTCCTACCCTAGCCAATTGACAGCTATACCACGCGAATTTAGTTAATTGTCTGAAAATACGCTGTCCATATTCGAACGAAAAACATAACATGCATCATATTTCTTTCGGGGGTGTTGTCTACGTAAGTGAACGGGCGTCATATTTTTGGAGACGTGCAGCCGCAGGAAGAGAAGGCTTGCACCTTCTCAAGGACAATGGAATACATAAATTGTGGTTACAATATGGATGTCCTCTTTTAATTATCATCTTCCCGACCACAAAACTAGTAAACTTCGATCCGTAATATTTCCTCGTATGTTCTGTAAAAGATCCTCAAAGCTATTCGATCTTTCGGCAGCCAAAAAAGTACAGGAATTGAAACACGAATTTTGTTTGCCCCCAGGGGTTATCTAGAGCATTTGTCTTAGTCAAGCAGACGCTCCCTGTTATTTGCACCACATATTCACACATCCGTAGACACTGTGCAATTCATCCTTCCCTTTGTATAAAATGCTATCAGTTTTTCCTAACTCAAAAAGTGCAGGTTTACACAAAACAGTTCTAAATTTGCAAACGGTGAGGTGAGAGCTCATTCTTCATTCAATATATAAATATACAAATAATATGACAAGCACGGAAAATCATGCACCATGTTTTCAAATTACTGACGCCGCCGGTCGCGTACCGCCATCCCTGACAATAAACGAACGTAAACTGGAAAATAAGAGATCGAAGTACTCCACCATGGGTTCCTGGAAAACGAAAGCAATGTATATAGAATTACCCAATAGAATCCATTTTGCAAGACGTCCGGTAGCAATGGCTTCTTATCCTCACGTGCCTGAAGTACAAGGAAAGGAACAAATGTTTTAATAACAATTAGTAAGTAGCCGCCAATGAAAATAAGCCAGCTAAGTACACCTTTGAACATACGAACTGGTTGAACTCTGACGTGAGTCTGAACAAGAGACGAAACGTTGCCGTAACAAAAGTTTCCTCATTGGCGTGCTATTTTAAAAGTAATTGATTAAGGTCTGTCATTCCTAAAAAAGGCAAGTACGACGACTGAACATGAGAAGCAACAAGAGCGACAATAGCAATAAAGATAAGAACAACGGTGACAAAAACAAACACGTTTGTATCCTTAACAAATCGACGTAATTATTGTGGAAGACGCCACTTGATTAACCTCTACTGTTGATATTGAAATTTGTGTCATATTCGCTCCCGTATTGCTCTTAGGTCTATAAATCTAATATACTAAACGTTTATGTAAAACGTGTTAATGTCTGAATGACGCTCAAGCATAAAATGCAACTTTTTAATACAAAACGATACAAAAAATAAAAAAAACATCCCACTGCTATGCATGCGACTTGATATCTTTGAGGCCCCCTTCGCACAACCCCCTCAAAATATCAAAGCTAAAACACTACCTTACCTTTTCGACTACGGGCATAAGGTGCTTTTTCCAAAACTCCACATTAGCGTTATACACTTGTTTAATGTTTCCGAATAGCTTCTCAGGTTCCACCTATGAGATGTATAAATACAGCCGAAATTAGTCCCACAAACACAAGCACTACATAGTTAAGATGAAAAGCATGAACTGATCGCGACGTGCCTTGCTCTGTACCATTTTCGACAACTCTCACATTGCATTAGCTCAAGTGTAGAATCACACAATGACTATGCGATGTACAAATACACAATTGTTGAGTGGTTGCAAAGCTTATATTGATGTGGTCTAGAGATTATGGAATTTACTGCCATAAACGTAAAATATACATCGCACACAAATTTGTATGAAGAGACGTCTAACGCGAGTCAGGGCTACAAAGCACAAACTAAACAACAGACTGAAAACATAAATAATACGTATTTTAGAAAATTGGTTTCTTTGTAATAACCACTTGAGAATAGGGTCTGGATCTAGCGTAAACGATTCGCTGACCCTTAAGTATATTCGCCAGTTCTTCAATCCCGAGCTAAAACTTAAAGTTCAAAAAATATCCTTGTAAACACCATTGTCAATCACGTATTATGGTTTTCTGTCTCAAACAAAGCAATTTCAAACCCTACTCTACCTTTTAACGGCAAAAAAGGGAATTGTTATGAAG
Source organism: Carybdea cf. marsupialis auct. non (Linnaeus, 1758) (assembly GCA_010016065.2). Classification (NCBI taxonomy): domain Eukaryota; kingdom Metazoa; phylum Cnidaria; class Cubozoa; order Carybdeida; family Carybdeidae; genus Carybdea; species Carybdea cf. marsupialis auct. non (Linnaeus, 1758). The sequence continues at coordinate 22,547 of JAAAKL020000487.1, forward strand.
AGAGAAAGACAGTGTTTTAGAAGTGATGACGTTGCTTTTGTGCTGGTATAGATTTTACTTTCGTTTTGTGGATGACCTTGGGTTCATTTACACTTCAACGCTGCTTTAGTTGCAGCAAATAATGCGATTAGCGGGAATAGAGCACAGTGCCCTTGTGTCTCGAAATCTTTTATTGAGCTTCAATCCGTCATACTTTAAATTTCTATTCCATAACATGGTACTCACAAGTTTACAACCCTCGCCACACCATCATTTCATATGTAAAAGTCAATTGCTCCAGTTACTTGAAATTATCTGCATGTAAATATAATAGCTTTACATTCAGGAGGAAATGTTATCTTACCTCTTGTAGATGCTTTTCAGCTTGTAATCCTTCAAGACATACCTGAAAGAGCTTTAAAAACAAACCAAGTATACAAAGTAAGGCATGCGAATGTAAACATGATGAGATACTTAACTGCATAGAAACTGGAAGCAATACATGGTTCCTTCTCGAATTGCCTTTTCATACAAACCACTGAATCCTCAGTGACCCTGTTTTCAATGACCCTCATGAAAGACAAAATTGGCATAAAAGCACTATTTGGCATGGTCCACTTATGTTATCACCGAAAATGATCATTGTTTCAATAAATTGTAAACCTTTCCTTGAAATGGACCATGTGTGGACGAGAACTAAGGAGAGTGATAGCAGTTTAATCGATTACCTGGGGTCTCTTCGCCTCAGTGGCAACACATTCTTCTTACTCAAGCTAAACATCACTTAGCTGATATAAAAATTTTAAAATGATTGTTATCGTACAATATGTATGATGACAAATACAGGTGAAAGGGAACAAAAGCATTCTCACAAGAAACAACGCCACATGCCAAGCTCGAAGTGAAATCCAAATCAACTAATCTGTGGACACTGACCCGTAACAACGAGCTAGTTATGAGAAAAGGAGAACCATAAACAAAATCTGTACGTGTGCGGAACTACGTCAGGATATCGAATGCTGCACCATAAATGATGGCCACGTATATTCTACTACACTGTTTCGTCATTGTACGTACTACTATAGCCATGCCAAGTCTTAAATCTAAGTATAATGCGCACACAAATATAATAATAATAATAATGCTTCAGAGAACAGTTTTCATCCCTCTAGTACTTAAAAAACAAGTTTCCGATTCTGAGCATAAAGGTGTAAGTATATCAATGCCATAAGAATGATTTACGAAATGTTGCTAAAGGTCATGGGAGATATAAAAAACCCGATTATCGACAATATCCAGCTAAGAATCATACCTGAATAATGACACGTAGCTTTTTTATATACGAAACTTCGGTGGTAAGCAGCTCCCATATAGCTTCTTGTTGATCTCTCAGCTTCTTTGGCATATCTGGTGAATATGACATCACCATCGTCCATGACTCTTCCTGAAAAGACACGGAATGAAAACGAGGTTTAGCTCCTCTGCCAGGAGGAACCCAATCTTGCAATGACATCGTACTGTTTCCATAACTGAAACAACTACTTCAATCTCCAGGGCCGGCAAAACTGGGGGCTGGGGGGCCATGTTCCACCCACTTTTCTGCTAAGTTTGATCTGAAACATTGTGCATGTAAAATAGTTATACTCGACATACCAATTTGCCCCCCCCCCCCTCCTTTAAAACTATTTAGTCGGTCCTGATTTCACATTATATCTTTCTGTAACACATGACCTTTTCCCAGATAACATCCTAATTATTATTTAACTGTTATATAACTAGCTCATCAAACTCAAAACGAGACAGTCAAGATAAGGTAAACAGTTTAAAGAAAATGAAATGCAACAAAAGGCTGATCACCTTCTTTCACTGCTTATATATCGTAAGGTTAGTACAAAATGTGTTTCCCGTTTGAATACTTGATTCCTCTGGTCTATACATTAATAGAAATTTCTTTGACCCTCTATCTGTGTGACGCATGAGCGATGACACATGAACAACTTCTCATGAATTTTCTTGACAGCCTTCAAAGGCCTTGCAAAAATGACGATCTAGGATAACTCTGAGAAGACTATTAAACATGGAGATCATTAAGATGGTAGTCAAACCGATATCGTACCCTCATCATATGCACTTACATTTTATTAAAAACTCACATGTGTCAAAAGTCATCAGTTTAAAAAGAGAACTGTAGTCATTCACTGGAAACCCAAATGTGTCGCCGGTAATCAGTTAATAAAGAGAATCGTAGTCATCCAATGGAAACCCAAGACCTCATTAACTGCAGCATTGAATTCTTTTTGGCTTTGTATTACAAAGACGCATCTGACAAGCGTGTAGTGAATTTGAGCAGTTGACATGAATATCATTAAGAACGTCCTACCTGTTAGAGCAACACATAAACCGTGATTGAAAGTAAAGTTTTATCTGTTTTGTTAAGTATTTTCACATCCTTGCGAGTGAAACATCGTAGAATGTAAAGTAATTGATGGATAAAAAATGCGAAAATGGCACAGCGAAAAGTGATAGGGAGTCGGGATATAAAACTGCTTATAGGTCTACTAATGCCAATAAATGATTCCAGAGTAAAGTAAGTTTTGTAATAGTTTTACAATTTTAACGTTAGTTTCTAATGATATGCTGATTGGGCATGTTGTAAATGGAATCAACTTGTGGAATGATAGAAAAGAAATGATGCAACCAATCTAAAAAAACTATAGAAGGTAAGGGTTTTTCTAACACTATTTCGTACTTATGGATTTACGCCTTTACGCAAAGCGATCAGAATTTGATACGAATCCTTGTTGCATTCAGGCAGAAGTGCTACTGAAGATCAGTAGTTACCTGGTGACAAAGAACAGACAACCTGCAGAGCTTAAATAAGGGATTGTACTCCTGCCTCACTTGATATCAAAGAGCAGCTGGTGTGAATGACAGACGCCAATTACAGTGATAAAAAAGAAGACTGCAGAAAGAACTCCTACCATCTTCAAAAACTGCATCCCACGCATCCCGGGCTAAGACCATAGGTATTGGGAGTTATTGAAAATTAGTAATAAGAACTTAACATAGATAAATGTCTTAGATGTTAGATTTAATCGCTTCATTTCTTATAATTGTGTTCATGTACATTTCCGGGGCATGACAATGTTGCGGTACAATGGCGAGAAAGAACAGGAAATGCAACTAACGTTTCACTACGTAAGGAACTTATCTTTTTTATTAAATAATGAAAAATCGAAGTAAGACTTAATAATCATTTCCAATGATACAGTTTCTTAATACTGTTATCTAAGCTTCCTTTCCTAATAAAGACACATATGACTTCCTATCATACTACCAAAAAAATACAAAGTAACTGCATACCACTTGCAAAATTTCAGAATCTTCACAATTCTCTTGATCCTGCGTAGCAAATCCGTTCTCAATGCCGTGGACTTTGAAGAAACCCAGGACATCTTGGAATGGTCGATTAACATCCTTGAAATAAAAAGAAAATTGTATACACTAAATATTGAAGCCGCTCGTTTATTTCATCACAACTCAAGTCGGTCATACACGTAAGTAATATCTACAGAGAAAGTCGTACTGGGACTGGTGGCTTTCCATGAAAAAAATATACGGCTGGGAATGATTTCCTCCTTTTCATGGTTTCCCTTGCTTGGTAACTGTTTGTCCTTCACTCTACTCCATTCAACTGAGAGAAACTAGAGTACCTTTATTTCTTATCAAGAGCAAATACATTAAGTGATCTAACTGTGCCAGATCCTTTTCGATCATAATAACACCACAAAACCTTGCTGACAGAAGATATGACCATTGTATGCATTGACAGATAGTACTTTCCTTGACCTTGCACTCCTCAATGACTTTCTACACGATTCCTAGGACCCATTGTAGTAAATCTCAAATCAAGCGCTCAATGAATACAACAATTGATACGCCACCACGCTACTTAACACAAGCTATTTCAAATTGATACAAACGAAGTTTGGTTATCATAGTGTCCATCAGCAGCCTTTTATCACAAATCGTACATGTTTACGACAACGTTCGTGTTACTGTAAGCCTACAATAGATACAAACAACAAGTTCACAAACAACCCGGTTATCGTTGAAAATAAAATTGCTGAAATCTCTCTAATAACGAGAAACGAGAGAACATCGGAGCGAACACAGAGCATCTCGATCTAAATGAAACCTTGAGCCTGCAACATTGCAAGACCTAGTTATAACGTCCTTAAATAATGAATTCTGCCTTAATGGGCACCTAGCTTATCAATGTGATCCTCGCATTCCAGCAACGTCATTTTAGGTTCAATGGTAGGCAGGTGGTTTCAATTTCTCTTATCATGACAATGCTGATAGGCGCCGCTACTTATGTCTCTCTTGAGAGGATATCAAGCAACCCTATCATTCAAAGATGATGTCTACCGGTGAAGGAGAACTTAAAACTAGTCATAAACATAAAAACTGATAGCTAGAACAAGAATAGGCGTCTACATACAAGAAGATTGAAAATATTTGGTATTTATTATAGTGGTGGTGACTAAAAATAGAGTGTACATCTTGCTGATGGAAAATGTTACTGTCGTCGATTAATCTCCTACAAGTCACGTCTGGCAGGATAATTGTTCAGAAGTTGAGCGAACGACCTAAGTATTCTAGCTTGACCATGTTTTTAGGCTTGTGAGCTTTACATTTTAACATACGAGTCCAGGGCAAAATATCATGATGTCCTTTCTCTGGTGAGGGCACTTAGCTCCAACCTCCCTTTGATTACGACATCACTGAGTCTTGAAGGGCAAGAATAGACAAAATAACGTTCTACGCTCATTGCCAACTGCTGGGTGAAAATTTATGTTACGCCAATTCACGTTACGCCAGTTACTCAAATATGTTCGATCGTATCGTCGGAGTACGAGGACACAACAAAAACGAACGAAAACCCTCTTCCAATCACTTGGCGTGTTCAGGGTATACTTAGGTGGCATTAAATTCGGTATCCTTGCAAATGACAGCTTATCTGGGCATGCAAAGCTTTATGCTCTTACTTACCAGTATCGCCCCATCGCAAATTTATTACTCAAAGGCAGGTAGAGACTGACAATGCACTTGTCTTTACCTCAAGAATAGTTTTGTAAACAATCAAACTGCGACTCTGCCAAATACCGCTGATATGTTAGCATTCTTTTCGATGCCTTGTTGAGCGCAAGTCTTTTCTCCTTACCAATTAAAATACATCAACGTTCATCGTAATCCATTACAGACCGAAGTGACAACTATTCCAGCAACCTTGAACCTGCTACCAAGTGTCTTCTTTCCCCTCTTCGGTAGCGACATATCTAGTAGCAGGAAAGGCTCGAGCAATTGGGTCACTGCAGCTGACAATTTAAACGTGTTACTCTTCCATCACAAAGCTTTTTCGCAAATCACTCCTGATACTTCTTTATGACAAGCGCTTGAAGGCTGCATGGGAACATCTCCACCCCCCACCTCTCATAATGCAATGGCCGCGACTGTTTCTGCATGATGAGCAACGATGCTTTTACTGTCCTTTTTATGAAGAAAATTTTCAATGTTGAGGTGATTCTCAGTACCACGAGACGGAATCTCATATTGAAGGCTCCTGAAGATGGTCTAGGGGTAGGGAAGTACTCTAAATATTTCGATGAGATAAATAGGGAATTTTTCGACTTCGATGAGAAGATTCCATCCAAGTGTGACATAAGGAACTAGGTGACATGTTCTCGATAGGATACATTTTTGGGCTCTCTTGATGCTTATTACTATTTCTGTCGGTCAACGTGGCCCATGCCACAACGATAGCTATGACAATGGCCGTTATTTTCACGTCACAAACAAGAGAAGTCGAACATCACATCCTTAACCCCTTATTCAAGCACATCATCCAGTGTGCGATTGAATTGCAGAAAAAAACTAAGCACTGAATACTGTTGCCTCATTTGGACTGATACAACTGCCGCCTGCCTCATCTAATTCATTCTGCACCGTGTTGTTGATGTTGTAGGTGACGACCTCTCGTCAAGCTTCGACTCACTATGTCATCGTCGGAACGTTCCTTCTCTTACACTTTTCTAAAAGTATATCTTTTCAACACGTTTTCTTTAGTGCTTCCATGGTAATAATTAAGCTGAGCCCTGATCTCTTACGCTTCAAATAGGCTACAACACACTACAAGATTCTCCAGCACTCTCATTCTGTCCGTCTCGCAGAAAAAAGTTACTGCAATAACTTCTTCCCTCATACTTTTAAACTTCAGAATCTTTTCATACCTCTTGCTATCCTTCTGAATGGGATCTTCAAACCTCCATGGTTAAAGTAACCACATTTTCATCCTCACATTGTTACAATCCATCTCGGGTTTCCATATCTTTCTTCTCTTTAGATTACACACCCCTTTGCCCCTACAGCTATACGGGCTTATCACCTTGCTTCGAACCGTTCTTTCAAGAAAATACATTTTAAAATCCACTAAGATGAAGATTTCGCTTCCCTTTTCCCCCTGTCCGAAACCCTGTCCGAAACCCTGTGCGGCAACGCTTGTGTCCTCCAACAACATGCAAATGCATTAATAGGAATAATCCACTTCACAGTTACTAGCACAATGGTTTCATCTTCTATGCTCCGTAGAACTCCTTGTATTTTCATTAAGGTGGCTTCAGTACTCTCTCGTGACAACTCTTTTGGGGATTGAAATGTCATACATCGTGCATGCAATCAAAATAAAGCTCACGTAGTATTAAAATTACTGCGAAGCATAAGGTAAATCCCTTCTACACATTTCACATCAGCTGCAGCTGCTGCACTGTCTGCTTCATCGCTTTCGATATCAGAGGAATTCTAATCTACCACTATCTGTCTATGTTAGCAAAATGATCGACTTAAACGTTTTCTACTGAACAACGTAAGGTTAAGCCCTTCAGTAAATAATCCAGTTGAATAGATAATACTTGTACGGTACTATTCTGGTGCTTAGAGTGTTAACGGAAACATTATCTGAATGAAAATGTACAACAACAACGGGCGCCACATAGAGCCATAAAAGGGGGTTGAGTTTCACCATCTCAGACAGAATAAAAAACACGTCATAGGGAACCACGGCATCGGTTTTCTTAAGCTGCTAACACATGTTTATCTTTATCATGACGTCGCTTGTTTACTTCCAAAATATACAATTTATTAAACGTTCCTTCCTGTTTTTGCAAGTAATTTTATCTCTTCCAAAATTGGAGTAGAGAGTGCAAGGTTGGGGAATCAAAGTCATTTTTCTGAAACAAAAATTCTTTTTCTTACCACATTAGACATCACCAGGCCATTTACAAACAAATTGAAAATCCATACGTACACGTCAATAACCCGTATACACGCAACGGTTTCAAAAGAACGGAATTAACGCATAACTGGACTAAGTGCGATAAGGAAACTGTAACTTGTTCCATAATCAAATGACCATGGTGCCGCACGCAAGGGCTATGTTTAATGCGAAGCTATGCTGCGGTCCACCTACTCCATTTTTAAAAGTGAAATAGTTTGCACAGCGTTAGAAGAAGCTCAAATATTGAGACGTTTTTATCGTGCGAGTATATCATACAGTACTCTTCTAAATAATCCAACAGGCTACCATCGATACTTCTCAAATTCAGTCCTCTTCACCAAACAAAGAATCATTTTATGCACTTTTTATCTGCGTTTAAGAAATCAGATATATACGCTCATCAGTAGCATAAGGTGGTTTTCTTTTCACTCATGAAAAAAATAATGTTTTCTCTGTTGCCTCTAGAATACTAAACACCATAGTCGTTAAACTAAACATTTCTTGGTCTATCAACAACGTTATATGCGTGAAAGCATAAATACTCATGGCGTCACATCTCAATGCTGTTATCACCTAAACGTACCTTCAACCTTTGTCCTTGAAAAAGACCAGACCTCCTCTGTGGCATTTTTGACTTGGCAATATTTGCGTTTTCTGGCGATGGAGGTAATGATTTCTGTTCGTCCTCGCCAAGATAGGCCATGATATTCTTTCTGGATCTTTGACTCTGTGAACAAACAAGATATAGCTAGTCATCGTTAACTGGAAATGCATATTGATGGAATGCACTATACCAACTGGGTCGGCATCTCTTAGTCCATGGTCCATCATGTTTTAATTCACAGAAATTGCTAAGAAGAAATGGCGGGCTGTTCCTTCAGGCGAGCAATATGAAATTTCCTTCTTGCATTTCAAAAGAAACTGTGTTTAGGAATTACGTTAAACTGGCAATAATTACCATTTTCAGTGGCATACGTTGCATATCGTAGCCAAGACACGGTCACGACAACGCGAGTTATTCGTGTTTGATGCACTAAAAATCTCTTCACTTATTGACTCCGAGTTTCTTCCGAGTTGCATATCGTAGTCAAGGCACGACCATGACAACGCGAATTATTCGTGTTTGATGCACTAAAAATCTCTTCACTTATTGACTCCGAGTTTCTTTCGAGTTGCATATCGTAGCCAAGACACGGTCCTGACAACGCGAATTATTCGTGTTTGATACACTAAAAATCTCTTCACTTATTGACTCCGAGTTCCTAACATGTCCAAAGTGTCTCTCAAAGGTCAACAATGGTAAGAACATAACAAAGTTGATAGCAAGGAGCTATCAGCAACAAACCGTATGGAGCTAAACCCAAGGAGAGATATATATGAACAACGTACAGTTCTTAACAAATTAAAGACACCTCAGTCTTCGACACTTTGTACACCAGCTACCAATAGATACGTTTCTTGAGTCTAAACAATTTCTTTGCGGTACACTTTCCTCAATATGGTTTTTTAAAACACACATTATATGACCGATCTTCTAAGGGTTCCATAAATAAAAGTTCATTCCCGCAGCTTATTACTGCCTGATTACCAAAGCCACGTGATCATCATGTGTAGCGTGAAAACTCTCAAGTATATGAGACTATTGTTTTGATCAATGGCGCTAATATGCACCGCCTCTTCTGGTGTCTCATAAAATTGGCATCTTCCCTATATAAAAACTGCCTTATCTTCAATACTACATAAAACACAAAATGGAATAACATCAGGCCATACCAGTACATCTCTCTATAAATGGGAAGGGGGATTCGTACTTGAACCCGCCGTCTACGTTGTAAAGTTTAGATGTTGCGTACACTTCGAAATGCCAGATGATACATTTACAGCTGCTGTCTTCGTGTATTTTTAAGATGCTCTTGACAATCATAACCTGCTTGCTTTCACGTTAACGTTGAAAAAGAGAGTCTTAAAGTCTCATACTAGAAATACCAACGCTTAGGTTTAAAGATTTATGACCACGGAAGAATGTGTGACAGAATTCCGTGGCAAACCGAGAGAGAAGTATATTCTTAACGGTTATGAAGAGAACGACACAGTATTCATATTTTGCTGGTGAGGTCGTAAACCCGATGTGACTCGACTGTCTGTAGAGAGGGGCAACCTATTACGCTCTGCTATATCTTATTATGTAAGCGTCAGATAACATTGCATTATTGTGACGAACTGTAACTGAATTCTACGACGTAACAAGCTTTCTAAAATCAAAGCATTAAAACCTTGTTCACTAAATGTATTCTTGACATAATCATAAATAATCGGTTAAAATGTAAAAACCCTGTCTTTTATGTGTGCACGAATACACTCTTTTCCTATTATTCAAAATCTGACCATTGTCATTCCATGGAGTAAAACATGATCACTAGATTTTCCCTTCAGAACATTTGCAGATTTGAACGCTTTTCCTCGTAAGCAAAAAAATTCTTGTTTTGTCTTTGGAGAATTGATAGGGAAAGATGTCCATATGGCATGGTCAAAACTTGATGGAAAGTTGTGCTGCAATCAATAAATTCTCAGAGCACCTGATCATTTACAATGCACACCAAAAGCGCAAGAGTCTCCCAAAGATATATAAGCGCATTCCTTAATGAAAATATGCCAATGATGGGAAGAAATACTGAAAAATAAGCTATAAATAAGTAGTGCTATCACAGCTACCATCAAAACTTCTTCGGGCAGGTCTGAGAGCCGACTTTCCACCTAAAGTGGATACTGTATCTGTTGCTTAGTTTCTACATATTTTACCTTCAAACCCAATTTTTATTAGTTTACAACTATTAATAAATTTCGCCTTGATAACGTAAGCGGATCTCACATCCCCAGCATTGCGTAATGTCTCTTTTTGTCGGTACCTACTTTGACCTATTCAGATATCAAGTTTCATATTGATGTCCTTGCCTCACGCTTGCCATTGTTCCCGTAGTCAAGATAGTTGCCTATCGGTTAAAACTGGGGGTTACTAACATTCCGGTCTTTCACGTAGCAGCTGTTCATTGTTTATATTAATCAAGCCTTGGGCTCGACAAACAAAACTAAAAAAATTGAAACAGTTTTCTTTAAAATATATCTAGTATCTATGAAAAAAGGGATATTTCAGTAATTGTTTAACTGTTACGTGAGGAGGAGATACATGCAACTCCGAAACCACTCGACCCAACCTTAACGGTCTTCCACGAAAACTATGTCACCACTTGTCGACATCGGAGTTGCGCACACCACGGACATCCCCGAACCGAAATCGACAACCTACGCTGACATCTAAACTATGCTTGTGGAGTTTCCGTCCACCAACCTGGAATAATGTGTCTCAGTGGTAAAGTATTGGGTGGAATCGTCCACCGGACACCGAGAACCGTACTATGGGCGTGCAGCACTGTAATACCTAAGTTGTAATGATCTCCTTAAGATTGCCAGGCCCACAGCCGTCCTTGAGCTTGGATTCAAAACCCATAGTTTTTTTATCGTCGCAAGCCTTAAAGGCCGATTTACACGCTATGATTTGTCGGGCCTATTTAGTCACGTGACCAACCCAAGAGTAGTCGTACGTGTAATAAGCCTCCACCACACGCTCGGCGATTTTGAGCATAAAACATTGTTTGGGATTTCATCTTGTTTATAAACAGGAGAAGCAGAGTAGGAAACCTTACTTGCAAATGGAAAATATGCAATCACCTAGATTCTGCATTCATCTGGATGGAATTATAGCCCTGCATGAGAAACTACATAATCATTCCGCTGGTTCGTTTGTCATCAAAAACGTCGACTATGCTAAAATTGCAAATAAAACTCGCGGCATTATTCTTTGGTATGCCTACAGAGTGTCCCTACAAGATGTTCCTGACAGTAATGTAGGTTTCTGCTTTAGAGAAAGTCATTCATTCCATCGCGACTTCAAGGCGTCCATGTTAAAACTTTGAGGCACTACTACGACATCCAAAACCGGGAGTAAAATCTGTTCAAATGTCACAGATTTTCTAAAAATCGTCCCGATTCGTGCTGAAATCAACAACCGTGAAATCAGGCTCCGAAATAATAGACCTCCGTCATACCAACTGAGAACGGGCCCGACAAAATTGTAGCGTGTAAATTAGCTTTTACCCAGCCCCTCTCCCTCTCTCCATCCTTTTATCCATTGAAAAGGAATAACAGATAATAGGGTGTGTAACAGACCATTACTTCAAATCATTGTTCTTGTACTTGCTGTAACGTAAAAGTACGATTTTACTCAACAACCGAGCAATGAGATAATTTTGGTGCACGAGGAAGAAAGGCGTGACTTCTATACCCATTACAGAACATCTCAATGTACAAGATCTTGATAAGACAACCAAAGATTTCAAATTGACAATAAGACAGTATTTCAAGCGTCTGAAAACTTTCTTGTCGTTTAAAGTCTTTTCCTCTGGTCAAAGTATTCTGATAAGCGACGATGTTAAATGAAACAAAAACTGTACAAAAATAACATCAGTATGCACTTGAAAAGTATTCACACTTATTTGGGAGAAACCGCTGATGGTGTAATTCTTGGCTGGTCACATGAGACTTCAATTTACTTCACATAACAAAGTGTCACATGATACTAAACTCAAACAAAAGCCTGCTTACGTAGAACGATTGAAAGTAGGGTGTTTTTTATCCTGCCACGAAGTAACGTTAACGTAAAGGAAACAAATGCCCCTGTCTTTACACTCCTACATGTACATTACGATACTCAGGGCGAAAGAGGGTCTGCAGAGTACAAGTGACTAAATTCAGAGGATATTGCAGTCAAATGCAGTTGTTCTTATACAAAGGTCCCCGTCTCATCGAGCCTCAACTCACTATGGATTCTCCCATATACCTCAAGCAGTGCTGTATAAACAATGGCAGCCGTATACAGTAGCTACTTCTGCTCCTTCTTGCTTCGCTGTCTTTTAATCATCGTAATAGATGACCTGCAATAATTGTTTTTCGCTGCTTCGCAAAATAAACTTGGCCAAAGAAGAAGTGCATTCTACAAAGTCAGACATGACGCATCATTTATTACTGTAAACGACCGTAGAATTCCCACAATACTAATATAATGTACATCCTTCCAGCTTGCTATTGATAGCCACGAGGTACCATGAGGTGCCAATGGGGGGAATGATGTTTCTTTTAAGCTGATGAGGCGTGATTGGAATGTCCACCCATGAAAAACTCCTGGCTTAATTCTTTTTCATGATTCACACCTAATTGGAATATACATTGTCTCCCTACAGATGCTCCTTTTGTATGATTAAACGTCTGCTTCAAAGCAACAACAAAACAACATACAGACTATTATCTGGCAAGCCTGGACTGTGACCCGGCTAGTTTTATCTAGAAAATCGATTCCTAAAAGGGCATTACAGTCTCGATGCAGCAGCGATATGTTACATAGACAAATCTTTGAAAATGACATGCAAAAGGTCACAATATTAGTGAATTTCTAGAAAATAAGTAGGAAACATGCATTGTCATGTACTATCTACCACCCCTGGCAGAAGTTAGTGCTTGACCAGGAGTGCTACGGTAATTCTTTAACTCTTTCAAGAGTGTGTATCTACTCTCAAAAATATACTACAGACACCAACGTACACCACATTTTTGGGGTCCATTGTAATACATTTGACGATACTTAGTTCAAAAATCACTCATACAACAGAGCATACATACCTCGGCCAAATGCACACATGGTGAGCTCGTCGACCGCGTTAGTTTATTTTTCCGAAGAAGATAAGGGCTTTGAAATAGTCTCATGACTGTCTGAGAATTCCAGACTACAATTACAATCAACGTTGACTGAAGCTATCAATTGACGTCTTCTACTATCCTTCCGAAGTTACATCTTCTTAGGTGTGGACAGTGGAATAGCAGCCTGGTTAATTTGCTTTCTGATTTCTACTGAGCACAAGAAATACTGGTATGCTAGAAGGAAAACTTGTAAATTCTGGTAGTCCTTTACGAATGACTTCCCTTATTGTATCGTTAGTTCATCTGGAAGCCGGCGGTAACCCACGTGGGGCCCTATTAATTGTTGTTGAACAATATCAAATTATGATCCGAGGCAAGCTGCTAATAGACAAATAGTTCACAACTGCGAGTTGGAAAACTCTTCAACCCAGTGCTGTTTATCTCTTGATCCCGGATGAACCGTCTACTTTGCAGGGCACTCTATCCTACGAAACAGTTGTCTTTTCGCTCTAAAGTACACAGAAGCAGGGCTCCACAACCAGGGCTGTACGAAATGTTCTGTACCATCACACTTTGCCCTTGACGCTAATAAAGCCTCACACTAAATCCAAGGCAATGAAGCGATAAAAAGTTGTTTTCAGCATTGCACACTTGTAGACGAAGCAGCGTTCAAGACGATCTTTAGTACCTTGTTATCTTATCCTTCAATGACCCAGAGGCTGGTTGCAACTTTATATATCTGCATTCCTTCGACTTCTCAGTATCGTTGTAAACTGAGAAGATTAGATATTTAAATAAGAAGTCTTACCGAACTTGATCAAGCATGTATGCAAAAGGGTCAGCCAACTACTGGACTAAATACAAATTTCTCAAAAACTAACTATTCATGAGGGGTAAGACATTAAAACCGTACTCCTGAATTTTACATCAGGCAAGCCGTATTCATAAAAGCCAGATCAAATCTCGGCCGATCCCAGTACAATTAAATGACAAAAATATCCATCCAATTATTACATCTTTGAGCAAGAACATGTCTTGACAGCAAAGTAGACAGAAATTTCGTCGCAATCTTGTAGCAATACAAATGGTCTATCCCAATCATAATCCTGACAGACAGTCTTTTGTAAAAGTTGAGGTTGCTGTGAAATGAAAACACGTTCACTTAAGATCGGTGATCTCGTGCAGAATGGCGCCGTTGTCTGCTTCAGCCAAAATTAAATCCACCATGCAGTAAAAAGTAATCTTCTTTGGTTATTTCTTGACCTACTGGTCATAAGGGGTTTAAAAAGCCTCCTCCAATATATCCAATTGCTAGCGCCTTTATGGAAACCTATCTGGCCATCACCGTTACATTCAGACAACAATCTGCGAGCTAGGCCTGCGGTCAACACGCGTTTGTACAAGTTAATCTGCTGGTATAAAGCCTGTATTGCAGTTCTCTAGTCCCTACAGTCTCCAAGCCTATTTACTGGAATGAATTGGAAGATAAAGCCAAAAACAACAAGGCCAAGACATGAATAACTTGAAAGACGTAAGTCATCGCAGCATTCACAATACTATAGAAACCAATAAGACTGCTAATGATCCCACCGCAAGAGACCACAAAGGAGGGTCGTAAACCTCGTCTATTATGTTTGGAGCAGTTCATTTACAAGACAACTATTCTTCTGTATGCTGAGATATGGCATTTAATCCCATGCTGCTGGTCGTTCCATACCAGGCTTCCCTTGGCTATTCAAGGCACACAATGCAAGGTCCCGCGGGAGAATTTACTGAATGGTTGTTCATGGAAATACCATGCTGAGAATTACGTGAAACCGTACGGCTATTAGTATGTTTGTGCACGCTTTGACGTATCAATCTGGGTTAGTCGATTTATCCTTTTCACAACATAGATAAAAACCAATCACCAAATAAACATAAGTAACCAGATACTCGAGAAATAAAAAATATGAGTTGTAATAACCCGTCATGGAAAAACTGCTCATTCTCTACTAAGTAAAACCACATTTGAAATACTTGCAATATACGTAATGTAAAAATAACGTCATGATTGTTATAATACTAAAAAACACGAACGTGTTAATCATAAATTATTAGGATCTTTATGGTAAAAGTAGTATTAACTGCTTAGTTAACAAAAAATAACTTAAATAGCATCGCATTAAGTTAGTTTTAAAACGCTAATAGCATTAAAAATTTATAAGATTACTACTAATAACAATAAACTACTAATAATAGCATGATAATTTTATAACTACTATGTACGAAGAACATAATAATTAAAAAACTATTACTAATTACAGAGCATGTTATCATTCTGGGTTGCCCACCTCAGTTGGTAGAGCACACGCCCTCGATGGTTGGGTCATTGGCTCGAGGTCCGACGGTGGCACACTTTCTATCCCTCTAGTGTTTCTTCAAAGCTAGTACTAATAGCATTTTGTTTCGTACTAAAAAAACTAGTAATAATAGAATGGTATTTCAAACTAGTAATAGCATGATCTGTAACAAAAATGAGTGATTGGGTCAAGAATGGCTTAATTGATACTGCCGGCTTGATAAAATCTTCTTCAGTGAGTGTCCAAGCTCTCATAAGCGCATTCTCATGATTTACGTGAGTAATATAGATCCCCTTGCATAAGGCTCCCCGGATTACTATCCTTCAACGATAAGTACACTAGGAAAGACTGCTTGTTTTCAGACTTTATAAACCCATTTTAAACTTCAACGCAGATAAGGTAGGAGGCCGCAAGCAAAATATTTATCCATACAACTATAGAGTAAGTTCGTTTCAGCTGTCGTATTACACCAGAGTAAGAAACCTATACTGCGGACAATTTTTTTCATTAGCATTTTAAATTTCCTTAAAGACAACTATTAAATCCATCCTCACAAGACCATAACACTATGGTATAGAACCTAGTAGTGACGGGTACTGGAAACATATCTCCAGCAGCTCCACAGCCAGCAGGATACAACTCGCGCATATCTGAGGATCGACATGCATAGGGGATAGGAGTGGGAACCGACAAAACAAAATGATTGCACAGTCCAGCCCAATGCTTACATACAGAAGAAGTCAAAATGAAAAGCATTGCATCAAAAATGAAGGCTACGCAAAACCCTAAAAAATTTTTTGTTAATGACCGATGTTGATACCAATGAATTGCAGATTGGAGTCGAATGAAACACTCTTTGATGTGTGTACTACTCGAAATGTCACGTGTATATAAAGGGGGTCAGTGGTTAATGCCTTTATTCAACCAAAATGCTCCTGTGCTACGTCAAAACTAGACAATATCTAAATATTCATAACTCTGCGGTTACACAGTTTCTATTGAGGATAAGTTTGAAAGATGGCACAGCAAGCGCTTATCTCATCTCTTCATTTGTTCACTTGACTGCGTCGTTTCATAGTCTGACCTCCATACACTTAATACTCTTCACAAAAGAGAAAGTTTTGCACAAGCTCAGTGATGGGAACCGGCATTCCCTTTGCAACATTATTATGACAAAATCCATGACAACAACTAGTCGTGCAGAAATAGAATAAAATCACCGTCCTATCTTGCTTTTCCGTGTGAAATTGAAGCGGTCACAACTGCAATCGTTGCCACCATTCCCATGACTTTGGAAATTTAAGTATGATTACAACATAAATGGCGGTCACTATCTCGTGGAGCTTTGGCAACAATTCGGCATCCCCTGTTGTCGATGCGACCAAAGTAAAATGCAGAAGTTACACGACACGAAAAACTGATAAACACTTAGGTTATCAAATCATTGCTCCCTCGCACGCTCCTGTCTGGTGACTGCTTGTTTCCGCGCTTCATTCAAGTAATCATGAAGACGACTTAAGATGTACTCTTAAGAACCTAAAAATCGCTCTGTGCCATCAATAATGCTAGCATGCATAGTTCCTGTGTTCAGAATGTGACGTCATGTGTTCGCTCACTTCGAATGTAGGTTGTTCTTGTCTCCTGTAGCTACTTTTTCTCTTTGGTTGGAAATCGTCATTTGAAACAAAGAACTAAGAGGATGCAAAATCTAAACAATTATCTCCTTACAACACTTACCGAATACATTTTGTTGACTGAATCCTTTCGTATTGCAGTAAAGGCTGACTTCCGATCGTTTTCGTCTCGCTCTTGTTTTGCCATTGCTATAATGCGTTCGTCAACTTTCATCTCGTTTATTGCTAAAAAGCGCATAAAATGTGAACTTGAAAACATGTCAATATGGCGCACAAAGTTGGATTAAGATACCAAGTTCAAGAGCACAAGTAATGCACCTTAATTACGAATAAACGAAATCAATACCTACACAGTCACAGAAAATCCTACCAGGGAAGGGGGGTCCTAAGGTGTCCTAATAGGGGAAGGGGATCTTTTTATACTTACGTGGACAAGACACAAGAATTGATTGAAGCATAACCTCTACGCTAGAAAGAGAACTACTAGTCGAGCTACAGGTTAAGTGAACCTTAAGTACTTTCAAAACTATATTTCAGATAATTCAACATCCAACGTTACGTGGAAAAAGGAATTTTCCTTCTGAGAAATTCCCACGGGGAAGCGCGCTTTCAATTACCGTGTAATGCATTGGTTTGTGTAACTATATCAACCTAGGCTATACCATCGCTTTATGTTGTAGTTCGCATTTTGACCGTTGTGCCTCATAATGTACACGATTCTTGACGTGCTATCTCTCTCTCGTTACTCTCTAGTTTCATACCAACCTAGACAATATGGTATTTTGGGAAACAGCCTATTACGGGGCGGCCTTTACATATCGAGAGTCAAATCGTTCTACTTCCAAAACTTTTGATTTGTGACGTCATCACTTTTCCTCTGCATATCCTGCCAGCGAGGTAATAATTTGCAAACGATACTAAATTCCTTAAATAAACGATCTCCCTGTCAAATATTGAGAAACTGAACCGTGATGGCAATTTAACATGATCGACCGCATTATACAGCTCACGATCATCAGAACGTACAATAAACGTTCGGTATATGTGTTCATTTGAATTCTTCAGGATCTTGAAATATCTTGAAATAAACGTCAAGTATGCCTTAGTAGACCACACTAAAAACAGAAACAATCACTAGCACAGTATCGCTCTGGTAAAAAGCTGGTATGATTACAATATTCAGTAAAACTCGAGGCCGCAGGTTAACAAATGTGCGATTTGTCACGATATTATGGTGTTATGAGACCACTATGGTTGATACTCTGGGCTCCAATTTTAGACAAAGGAATCACCCAAAACACCCACGTGACAAAGTCGCCTCACATGACTTATCTTCACGTGACTAGAGTACACACACGATCATTCATGCAATACGATATCTACCTTCAATAGACGTGAGAAGGAAAAAGTCTGCAGAAAACACTGGATTATGCACATTTACTAGCGTATTCAGCTTCCGATAGTATATGTACTGCGGTAAAAGTCGAGCTAAGTGCCTGCAAAAGAAAACATTAGGTTCTCCATTTTTTCCAACTGCAATCATCAGCTGAGTGCCGTGCATAATCTAGACGTCGGACCATGAAACTCAGTATCTCTCCGGGGGTTGTGTTGTGGCACTCGGGGGCGATATGAAGTTTCAGGACTGCGTCTGAGACTCTAGTACCGATAGGGGACGCTGCGAAGAATATGGTGGGCGTTGTCAAAGTAATAGTAACACTAATAATTCTTCACAGAATGCTACTTACATTATTCTAAATGTGCTCATTACAACCTCTTCTACGTATTTGATTTAGGCAATTAGCTATCAGTTAACATAGAGGGCCGTTTGAGAAATGTAAGCACAGAGGAAAGTTTGTTGATGGTACAGAATAATAAAACTGCACGAAATAGCGAATTCATTTTGTACTAAAAAGCCTTTTTCGTC
>JAAAKL020000488.1:0-41503 GCA_010016065.2 Carybdea cf. marsupialis auct. non (Linnaeus, 1758)
AACTAACAAGACCAAATTAGCCAACATTGCCCTTTGATGTCGCTATGAGCCCCATCCGTGTGATATATAATCTATGAGTACACGTATTTTAAGTTAAAAACTGAACAGCAAAAATTGAGAAAACAAAAAAGAGAAAATTCATTGGAGAGGCCTGGGTATTCCGAACCTCCCACTGGTTAGGCATATGCACTTCACCGTCTCTCCTTCAGTCTTTCATGATAAATAAAGTTATTAATAAATGCTGTTTTGAAACCTCAAAAAATATCTCAAAAATAGATCTAATATAGGAAAATTGCATCTTTGAAACAGATTTACGACTTTCTTTAGCAAGGCCTAAACATTGCTGAAGGGAAAATAGCACTTTTCCAGATACCACCCCATCACCTCATTCAGAGACAAAATCACCACCACCACCACCACCGTTTTACAGGGTTACGGTTACGGTTACGGTTAGGTGGTGGTGGGGGTTTCAGTGCAGTTTTGAGCAATAGTGGTGGGGTGGTATCTGGAAAATTACCGGAAAAATTAGGAAGAAGCTATAGCAGAATAACAGTCTTTAGGTATTATAATGCAAGAATAATTTCTAAAAGACATTAAGAGATTATACCATTTTCATAAGATAATATTTAAACACATTTAGATTTCCTCAGATGTCAAGCATGTTTTTTGAATCAACTCGTGAACGGTTTTTTTTTCAATCCAAACACTAGCGTGTTCTCACCAATGTTTTCAGGAATGGATTACTCGCACCTTGTCAAGCCTAATGGATCATCCACTTATCACAGCACGTCCACTTCTGTGCTTAAAGTGCACAAAATCCTATGCTAAGATTGCCAACAAGATTTCAAGGAAGGAGATATTCCAGGTTATTAAACATACGTGCTAAGTCAGTTTGTTTTCTGTCTGCTTTGAAATGGGGACAAATTGGTACTGCGAATTCAAGTCCTCAAATGGAACCGCCTACAGAATTATAAAAACCTTAACCTGGCATAAAACATATAAGGTTAACGATAGCTAAGAAATCTAAATAAAGGAATGGCACCAACCCTTATCTTGTCGCGGGTCCAATCTTGCGTGTTTATCAAGATTTTATGCGTATTTGGAACTGGCTCTAATCGAGACTGGTGTTGGTACCTCGTGAAATCCCGAACGTGAAATTCTGAAATTTAACGCGTTTTTCTTATCCAGATGATGATGTAATCCCATATATATCTTGGTAGCTCAAGGAAATCTCTGCAATCGTCGGAGTGGTACCATTTCACTTGTTTAGAGCGGTTTGCGATCCGATCCAGCTTTGTTGGACATAAGGTGCCATAAGTATAGTTTGCAATACCAAGAAGTTACTTATGAAACCAATTTTAAAGATTACAATTAGTACACTGTGAAGGCTGAAGACTAAGAAGATGTTGAGCAAGTAGATGCCATACCTCTCTTGTCCCTGGGTGCCAAACATAGCAAAATGTGAGGAAAATTGTAAAAACAACTTTGGACGCTTTCCCCCTTGAAAAATTGTTAAAAATTTTTAACCTTGGGTTTTGTAGACTTGGAGGGAGAAAAAGCTTCCCTTGTTTAATTGCAAACCCAAGTGGACGAGCTTTCTTCAGACGCTCGAAACAATATATGAGCCGAGAAAAGAGATGGAAACAATGTTGAAGCATTTGTTAAACAGGCGCCCTGTTTGATGGTAAATGAAAGATGCACTATCCATCTCTATCTTCGATCTTCTTATCTTCAGTATGATTATATGTATGTATGACTGTTGGCATTCAGCTTTACATCCAGTCATCTACAAAAATGATAAGCTAGGAAACGTTATTCATTAACTACGAGCAAAGCAATACTTAGCAAAGCAAACACTGATTACAACAATAAGTATGTAAGAAACAAACATATGTATACACGACAGCTAATGCCTAACCAGATTTTTTTTTCGAGGGTTGCAGAGGTGTTGGCATGACTTCAGAAAATTTTTGCCAACTCTGCAATATTTTTAGGCAAAAAAGGCACTTTTAGGGATAAAAACCATTCCAAACACATATTAATGTGCCACACAAAACAATAATATCTTCCTGTGGAAACATATGATTATTTTGGAAAGTTTTCAGCTTGCGTTTGAGGAAATAATGGCCCAATGCCCCACTTGTTGCATCACTGCTTCAAAAATGGTTACCAGCTACAGATGCAACGGACCAAAGCTCCATTAAAGGACACCAGGACGCGTTTGCAGATGGTAGCAGTAAAACTACTCGAACTCAATCACTTTAGATAAATTGCTGCATCCTTTCTTCACGGACTTTGAGAGGAAAGCAGCAAAAACGTGGAATGGTGACTCTGAGATGGTTGAGAGGATACTATTGCTCTGCAGTTTAAAGAAAATGGAGGTTAAAACCTGAGTAAATTGTATAGCCAATCATTAGCTATTAAAAGTACATCAGCTTAAGCTGACAGAGCGTTCTTAGTATTTGGATGTTTTGTAGCAAAATCAGAAACCACCCTCATGACAACCCTTTCGATGTATTGGTGATTCTGAAATAGATGGTTAAGTCCACCTCAAAGTTTGCTGCTTCACAAATCTAATGGACGTTCCATCGCCATTGGTAATGCTTGACTTTTTAAACCCGTAACATTAAATGTAAAAAGGATGCAACGTGGATAATTACGACGAAACTAGGAAGACGCTTAAGCAAATCATGAAGTTCCTGATTATAACAGGCAATGACCTCCATCGACGCAAAAATCAAGTCATGTTTTGGCTCAAAATATAACTAAGCACTCCGGCTGCAGTCCAGGATATACGTTTATTTTTTCAGAATGCCACTTGCGACTTGTCAGTTTGGTAGGATAACTCTCTAGGATCTGTGACAGGGAAGTGAGCTGCAGTCTATTCTACAGTACAGTATCTTCTACAGTGCAGCATATGCTACAGTACATTAAATCCTACAGCACAGCATATAATACAGTATCGTATATACTACAGTACAGCATATAATACAGTACAGCATAGACTACAGTACAGTATGTACTACAGCACAGCATTTCCCACAGTACAGTATATACTACAGTACAGCATACAATACAGTACATCATTTCCGACAGTACAGTATATACTACAGTACAGCATTTCCTACAGTACCGTATATACTACAGTACAGTATTTCCTACGGTACATCATTTCCTACAGTACAGCATGTACTACAGAACAGCATTTCCAACAGTGCAGAATATACTACAGTACAGCATTTCCTATAGTACAGCATATAATGCAGTACATCATTTCCTATAGTACAGCATATACTACAGTACAGCATATACTACAGTACAGCATACACTACAGTACAGCATATACTACAGTACAGCATTTCCAACAGTGCAACATGTCCTGCACATTCAGAAAATATTTCCGGAAGTCATTTTCTGCTAAAAAAGTGTAGATTTTTTAACAAGTCGTCAATGTAAAGCATCAAATCAGATGTTCATTCACAGCACCAGTCCAGCTAAATGCGAATAGAATGGCTTTGAAAAAGATTTAACATTTTAAATATATCCTAAAACAGTTTACTATTTCTTGAAATCACAGGTGCAAGAACATAGAAAGCGAGAAATGTGTGTCTCTCTATGTTCATCTTGCATCACCTTTCCGAACTGTCTGTTGACGTTTTATACCATAAGCAGAGTCAGACGATAAGCTCAAGTATTTCTAAAGGTGTTTGATTTCTTGGAGCCCTTTTGAAATTTGTGCTGCAAGAAAATTGTTGAAGTCTCGGTCATTTTTAACATAACTTTAAATTGCAAGATAACAAAGTGGACACTTCCTTGATTAATGTGACTGAAAACACCAATTGATGAATACAGGAGACGATGTATTGATGAACAAGGTGTTTGAAGAAATCGATTTTGCGAAATAAGAGCACTTAAGATTACAAATGGAGGTTTTGATGTCTATTTCGTAAGCAAATTTTCAGTTTCCAACTTATGAGCACAATCAACGCACCCTTGTTGATCTTGGATGAAGTCATCTTTGTAGGCTCATAAGATTTAATGACATTGTTGAGAATGACCGAGGCTCCTTTTTGGGGGGGATCGATGTACGTTTTCCTCTAGAGACCAGGACAATTTCGAGTGTAACCATGTAAGCACCGCTGTTATGAAAGGGTTGTGCCCTATAATTACTTCTATGTTTTATTACCATTCACTGCTGATGCACTAGAAGTAATTGAAGGCATTAGTCCAAACCTGAATACTTCAAAGATTATCTACAGAGCAAATTCACATTGGATTTCTACATTATGTCCATTATTGGAACTGCCATTTTGCATTATCCATCCTATGTTACTATGAGTAACTACAAGGCGTCTGCAAGAGAGGACCGTCGACATCTTTTCAGCTTCTCATACTGACATGGTATACCAACTCATGTGGCAATCAGTTTTAAAAAATATATAAGAGAAATAATAAAGAATGTGAATGTGAACCAACCGAACTTGAAACAGTGACGATGTCGGACTATCGATTCGACGAGATACACAAACAAGCAATGGGATTGGCAACTGTGATTCCTCTTGAAAAACACCAAATCCACTTACATAATATTTTCACGTACACCATATCTGTAGAGAGCTGGAAAACGCTGGACTGATCTTTAAATTTCGAACTTAAAATTAGTTTTAAAGCTTCAAAACTGCTACTTAAAGTTCCATCTGTTCTATATAATGATGTTGTTCCAGAATATAGACAGAGCAAACTTGAACGATATATATTTCTATCGTCCTTCAAAACCATGATTTTATCGACCTTAAGCTAAAGCTATGGACCTCGTCCTCAATTGTAGCGCTTTACTAACTGTTCCTAAGGAAGAACAACTTCTTCGTTTCTTATTACACAAACTGGTCATGTATTTAGAGTACTGTCATCTACCCTCTATTAGGACGGTTTATTGTCTGCATCTCCTAATCAAATCGGTAAAACAACAATGTCACGATGTTAACATGTACATGATGATTATGTCTTCAGTTCAGGCCTTCCTACATTTAAGCAAAGTTTAAACTACTGAAGAATTTTTTTTGTCTTCCTACGGCCAGGGTGCTGTAAGATTTTCGATTTTAGCAAAATGAATACAAATTAGAGGATGGTAGAATAAGGATAGTTAATACAAGAATTTATTTACCAGACAAAAAATCGTAAACTGGTAATAAACAGCAAAGCATATCAAAGAATGCAAAAATGAAGCATATTTGAGAAATGTAGAAAAATAAAATATTTGATACTCTGCGCTTGTCATGTTTTAGATATGTCATCTCAAGGGTGTACCTATCATGGAATGAATCTACTACTTGAGAACCAAATGATCTGACAAACTATGTAAATAATAACAATAAAATATAATAATAATAACAATAAAATAGTAACAATAAAATATAATATATATGAGATTCCAAGGGGAAATTAGAAAAGCGACAAGGGAACTGAGCTAAGAGCAACATTCAAGTATGGCTTAGGTTTCGAACGAAGGACGATTTCATTGATGAGGAGAGAATATTCAGAACCTGCTAAGGTATAGAGTTAATACTATCTGCTTAAGAAGAAGAAATGGATACCACAGGCTGGGAATTCGTGTCTCCGTTGCAAATTTCTTTATTTTTTAGATTCTGTTTGAGTTTGGGGATCCTTGTGGATTATTAATTGTCATTATAACTTAAGTCATTATTTTACCGCTTTTGCATTGTGGCCCATCCAAAATATAACCGGCGCGAAGACAGTTGAAGTCAATTCCAAGTCTTGATTTTTACATCTACCCTTTGTCTCCCGGTTGTAAGCCTGATTTGTAGCAATTCCAATTAATGAAAAGTTCTTCTAATAGCAGCGATATTTCTTACAACTTAAACTTAACCTCAATGTGTATAAATACAAATACAGATTCAGTGAACACTAACCCCTGAGAAAGATGAAAATCTTTACCTAGAATTATAGTGTCATATGGCAACACACGGAGGGAGCTTAAAAATTTAGCAAACCTTCCCTCAGCCAACTGCTACTCGTAAGGCTTTTCAAGTTCTGTGCTTTCTTTTTAATTAATGAGTATCGATTCGTTTGCTTTTATATTTACCTGTAATCAGTATCAGCAGGGATTGTAAGGTTATGCCCTCTTTACTATGTCTAATGCCATTGTCTCTGATACCAATAATCGCCATTTTGTGTATAATGATCTTGCAAGTCACATGTAACTGCAGTTTAAATTGCCACCATCAGAACTCAAAAGCTGCGGCAGAGTAATGGGCACCGTTTTGTTTGTCTTCTTAATAATGAGGATTGTAACCGACAACAGCATTATGGGTCTTCGCAGTGTATTCTTTGTGTTCAGTTCGTTAAAGATTCAGTTGAAAACATCCTGGAGGTCAACGCTTAAATGTTTAATCTCTCATCTTAATATGTAGAAGAGATTCAGACTGAATAGATACAAGACGCGTCTTGATCTATGAATGGTACTTGTCTCTCCTGGAAGTTTAAAATGTTGACACAGTCCATGGCGCATTCAGTTTTACTGTTCCTTTAAACGTTTTCCAAAGTAAGCCTCATATTATTCAAGCGATGTTCTGTCAGCATGCTTTCGGATTTAAAAGGTCTGAAAATGACTTTCGTAGCCCTTTGAAATCAAACGTATTGTATTTCTTTACGCTAAGATCTGGGAAATTTTAATGGATTATATAATTTGTTCATTGCTTAGCAACATTGCTAGCACGATCGCTAGACCCACTCCTAGCACCATCTCAGAACTGTTAGTAGCGGCATCGGGTTTCTGTTACCAAACAGGTGAATAAAAATGGGAAACATATTACTATTTGCGTCGATTAAGTTTCTTACGAGACATGGATCAAACAGAATAGTGAGTCGCAAATTTTACAAAAATGTACATTTTCATTCGACTTGTCGAGGCAGCAATCTATCTGATCACTTTCATCGTATATCTTTCGACTAATTGTAGCTTTTACATAACCAAATCCCGATTCCCTCAAATATTTTTTAAATATTGACATCACAATGTTCTATAAACACCCTTCAAAAGAGTGTTGTTAAAAGAAAGTAAAATATAGACTTGAAAAGAGCAGAAAAAGATCGATATCATACAGCGTACGGAGGAGGTCCCTATAGCATCCAAATCAGTGATATCGCTTTTGTCTGCAGCAAGATAATGGAATGAACTCTTCATAGTTGTAAAATACGTAAATGATCACAATGCTCTCTAACGTTATTTGTCAAGCGATGCTCAAATAAAACGTACAGAAATCAGCGACAGAAGCAGTTGACTCAACTTTCGTTTGACATTGAGGCAGCAAAGGTTAAATTCAAAACCCTTGTGGTTTTAATAAATCCATGCCTTCGGCCTTTGCCCTTCGCCCTTCGCCCTTAATAGTTGTGCACATAAATCATAGGTGAGCAGTTTTTATCTTTCTCATTCTAAAACGTGCTTTCTTGCTCGCCAAATATTCGGTCTTCGAAACTATTGGTTGTATATATCGCAGCCAAACTTGACTTGACTACAAATCATCTTGATGCATTGTTAGGCACCTCTTAATCAAGAAATGATAAACCATTCTAATTATCTCACAGGATAGTTTACAAACATTCTTACAAATTAGTAGCAAATGGTTGATAGCGCAAAGTACACCAAGAAGTGATGTGCCAATTATTTTTACAAATCTCGAGATTTCATGTCTCAAGGGCCACAAAATTAAACAGATGGACAATAAATTTAAAGAGCGATAGATCATTTACTTCACTAGTAACTCTCAATGCAAGGAAGTCTTGCTCAATATTATCTGCTTCGATTGCACTGAATGGTGCTCCAACTTTGTTTATGCTGAAGTTCCAATTACGAAACGTTTTCCAGATATCAAGATAATTCTTACGTTAATTATGAGGTTTTGTGTGTAGACACTCGCAAGACTAAAGTTGGTGCAGTTGCAAATTGAAAGTTGCTATGTCCCTTCTTTGTAATTATTGACTAACTAATCCTTATTGACTCTCCAATTCATCATAACAGACGATTATCAAAATTGTTGCCGTGGATCAGAATTACAATTTGCAATAACAAATCCAATGTTTTAGTGGCAGAAGAACATCTAGACAAAACATGATACCAAATTATTGTATAGTTCCTATAGCTGCAAAAGTAACGAAAGAGCATGTACACCACTTTACACGATCAGATGATTCAGACTCCAGCACACAAAATACCCCGTGTTTTGCTGCAGAAAGTGGCAAAATGGCGCAGAGTTTCAATGGTGGTCTTTCATAGGAGAATTTGTTGCAAAATATCTTTTCGTATATATTTTTTGTATGTGATTCCCTTTTTCAAGCATCAAATTCTATTTTCGTCTATTAGCAGTTTTACTGAGGAGTTTGAATGCATCCAAAACTTTAAAAAGACTGCTGTTGATGTAACAAGGAAAACAGATTATAAAGCACTCTGTTAGTCAGGACTTTTCCATATCTAAGAGTTTCTTGGTTCGAATTTGCCTTTACTACATGGCAATTAGCTACCTAGATGCTCGGAGTTCTCTACTATTTCACTTTCTTCCAATGAGATGTGGGTTTCTATTCCAACTATAATTAGTATTTCTCGAGCTTTCTCAACTTTCATAATGACAAAAGCAATGCCATCAAATAAAATCAATATGTCGATAAGTTTGCTCTGTTTTCTCTTGTCTTCCGTCTCTCCTCTGTCTATGATGTAGAAAACTCGGTGAAAATAGATCAATATCAGCATTGCCCTAAAAATGCTTTTCTTAGCTCCTTCGTTCCGTCTTCAATACATAAGTTTATGTCTGTGATGGGGATCAATTCTGTTTCAAATTCACTTTTGGTCTGAACTGGCTGAAATTAAATTCTACGTTCTACTTGAAGAGGCTATTCCCGTTTTATTTTTCTCATTCGTGTCCCGCAACTTTGGGAGTTCCTTCAAAACACCATTCCACAATAGTTTGGATGTAGGTTGCAGAAATCCTCGGACCCTGACCTATAGCTTTGACAAGAAAATTTGAGATCAGAACAGAAATAAATGGAGGTAGGTGGCACTTTTTAGAGTCACTGAAAGTACAGTAGGCCTTGGAGCCCTTCTAACAGGAGTGATAGGTGACCTAGAAAAGATGTCGTTTATCAAGTAGGGAGCTACAAGGACAAGGCAGACAATATTTAGTGATGAATTACTCAATATCACTCGACCCTCCAACTGGACTGCTCAAACTCAAAACTTATCAAACGTCTTTCTCTGCCCTACTTTTTAAGGGATATTTACGCTTGCTTTCACCGCCATTTATATTTGTGTAGCTACGTACCTGGTGTGGCTCTTAATATATACTTTATTTTTGCATCTCCGAACTGCACTATTATAGTCAACTTTACAGTGCTGTATCTTCTTTTACATGTACCAAACCATTTTGTATTTTATGTAAAGGGGTTTTGCATTTCTTTGTATTTTGATTGTGGGAAAGATGCTTTGTTGCACTGGTTTAAATATTGGTCTATCCGTCAATCACCGCTACCTCTTTATTGGAACGAGGCTAATCAGCTTTTATTACACCCTTTTCCGGTGCATTGTATTTCTTACGTAGTTTAGGCCACGTTAGTTCATCTCGTTCATCAGTCGAAGCTGGTCGGTGCAGTTCTTGTTATCATTCTGATCATGAATTCTTAATAACTGAATAGATAGTTGAATGGGAAGATGGAGTTGTTTACTGATCATGTAGCTACTTAACACTGAGCTATACCTTACTGGTATAAATTTTCTCATGCACTCCTTGAAAACTTTTTTTTCAGGGGAAGGATAGACTATGCAAGCAAATCCTTCTAATTATGGAAAAAGCTATCCGGAAAAACCTTAAAAACCTTAAAACGACGTGTTCCAATAATTGCTGCGTAGAGGATACCGGGGCCCCAAGTTTTAGCTGACGGCAAAAGTAAAAGCTATT
Organism: Carybdea cf. marsupialis auct. non (Linnaeus, 1758); assembly: GCA_010016065.2. Lineage (NCBI taxonomy): Eukaryota > Metazoa > Cnidaria > Cubozoa > Carybdeida > Carybdeidae > Carybdea > Carybdea cf. marsupialis auct. non (Linnaeus, 1758). Next base: position 9,966 of record JAAAKL020000488.1, read on the forward strand.
GGGCGCACGACAAAACTTTCGATGTTTAGCAATTTTAAATCAATCCCTGAGTTACGACTAAAAATATAAAATAGCAAAACGACTCATATATGCTTATGTTTTAGTCCAAACAGCATATGATGTGGTCAAAAGGCTTAGTTTTCAATTGCAGCACAGAGCGTCATGAACATATGTATGCTGTCAATGTATTTATGTGCTCCTTATCATAGGGGTTAAGACTTCTAATCGGAAATTTTTATTACTATGATGCTTGTTTGCCGATGCCCTACGACTACGATTATGACTAAAAAATTAAAATAGCACAGAGAGCTCATGCATTCGTACGTCTTAGTCCAAATAGTGTATGATGTGATGTTTTAAATATCAGCACGGAGCGTCATGAACATATGTATGCTGTCAATGTATTTATGTGCTCCTTATCGTAGGGGTGGAGACTAAACTGGGCATTCTTTAATGTGTTTAGTTGCTGAGGGCCTCTTGGCCCGACTTGGCGTTGATCCCGCCCGTCGTTAAGTTACAATCGACCGATTTTAATAGAGCGGTGGCACCATACCGGTTCCACTCTGACTTCTGAGCATCTTAACTCAATGCATTCTAACCCGACATTGATAGTCGTGATAAAAATTACATTTACAAGCTTCCCTCAACTTCCTCTAAATTTTCTATTTCAAGCATTTGGTCACAATCCGTCTCGTTCATTTTGTTCCCACGGAATCGGCCTGCCGGGGATATTCTACCTCTATGACACAATCTTTAAGAATACTCCCATAATGATATTAAATTTGCTTTCATACTAATCTCCTGTAACAGAATGATCAAATTTTTCATTTCCTATAACAGAATCATCAATTTTTCTTTTGGGAACGTCTGGTGAAGTCTTTAAAATGTCTTTTGATGTTGTAATAATTATCTCTTCACGAATCGGCTTACTAACTTTACATTGGATATGGCCGTTATCCGGCAATAGGTACGATTCATTTATGATAATTCTGCGTCGCCGGCTGCATACTCTGTTCCTGGTGTACCAGTCAGACGGGCGAAGAGTCAGTCATCCATCATTCCAAAGCGTCACAGATTTACAAGGGTCAGTGTTGAGTTAACAGGTTGCTGACAGCTCAAAAATCAATATGAGAGAGAAACCTTTGAGGACTGGGGCGGTAATTCGAAAATAACTATAAGAACAATTCCGCACACAATCAAATGATTAACGCGCACGTATGAAAAAGAAGCGATTGATTAGAAATTTTTGATAGAACAATCGATTTAGGACGAAAGGTCAAGGGAAATATATTCAGGGTATGTTCCAGAAAGTCCCCTCAAAGCCATTATTCTATGCAACAGAAATCTCATTTACAGATGAACTTCCGTTTGTCTTCGTATTGTCTGAACGTACTAGTTAGAGTGCATAGGCAATCCATCACTGTCAAAAGAGTATGGACCGAGTCGAGTGGACCGTCTGGTTTTAAGGAGCGAATAGTCATCGGAAAACGATTTTTCGGCAACGATCTGCTAACGAATAATATCGCTGACAGCAGTGGTAGTTCATTATTCAAGCGCTGGATTCGCACTAAGAAACAACGAAGACCAACCCTATTTAATTACTCGATATTTACGCTGACTTATTTACGGCTGTTGTTTATAAAGCATTACAAAGTATGGATACGCTTGCAAAACGAGAGTCAACAGTAAGTATGTCATCGGAACTTCACAAGGAGTGTCATGAGGGCAGACCTAGCTGCCGCGAAGATGCAGGGCATCAGAAAGAAGCACGCGTGTCAAAATCTATCCATCCGTGGATGTTGGAGTACAGGAACTTTAAAAACGGTACGTAAAAATCTTGTATTGACCGTATCATTGGTACATATGATGATCATACTTTTAAAATGAGAACTTGAGCTACACGTGATACACTGGACTTGGTTCTCTGGAAACTAGGTCGTTACCAGAGACAGCCTGGTAGTTTCACAGGACCTTGCGAACATTCAGGCAGAGTTTGTGTAAAAACTTTCATTTGTATCTCACCTCAATGCCATGACGCTTGCTTAATAGTAGTTTTTGGATGTACTAGGCCTACTCAGCCACTTTTTGTTACCGACGAAAGCTTCCCCGCTTGTCGTTGTCAGTCCGTTGAAAACGTTTCAATGTACACGAGTGAGTCGCCAAGACTTTAGTTACTTAAAGCAGGACTAGATATCGTCAGTTTTTTACTTCATGCATTAAGATTTGATACCTTTAAAACATCCTGGAAAAAGCTTGATGCCAATTTTTATTCGCGTTGCTACCAGAGAGCGTCGTAATGATAGCGATGAACACACTTGAAAATCACAATGGAGGCTGAAGAAGCCGCACTCGGTAGAAAAGTGGTGTCGCCGACCATTTACGCATGCTGGTGAAAATGCATCAAGACTTGCGTGTTGTCTGTTCTAAAGCAGACATACAGCAGCCCGTCAAGAATGCACAGTGTTGACTGATAAATTTGCATCGTTTACCTCATTTGTATGCCACCGTGATTCAGACATTCTGTCGCGGAACAAAATAACGGAAAATAGGTAGGCACCTAAGGTGATTAAGTTCTCTTTGGTCTAGAAGTGAAGAATTGCTTTCCCGAGTGTAGTAGTATAACCCTGGTTGACTTTGCAAGCCCATCTTTTCGGCGACAAATACTTGCGAAGCATCGGATCTGAGACGCATTTTCCTGAAGTGAAGCGTGTCTGTGATAATCTTCCTCGCTCTTTAGATGGAATTGTTTTTGATCAAGTGGGCGACAAAGCGATAATTAACATCACTTTTCAAACTCTTGATAAATGGAGGGCCTCCTCAAATGGATAATAGGGTGAGACCTCGTATAAGTTTGGATTTATTTACTTACGTGCTGATGCCTTGTTGAAACCCTTTGTCGTCTCTATTGTAACAAGCAAGAGTGCAGATTCACAATCACCCTTTGATGAAGTGACACTATGAGTTCTGCTAATGTTGATCTGCAGGTATCATTCGCTGTTTATACCATATCTTTCAGTTTTATTAAGGAGGTAGCAGGCCTCATTCTTCTGATTATTAAAAGCTGTCTTCTTCTGCGCTTATTGTGAGGAAAGAGTTGACTTCGATGTCATAGATATTGACTCCGATAACGGTTTGTAGCTCTCATAAACCCACTATTCCAGTCCTTTAACTTAAAAATGACTTTCAGCAACTAGCTATACATATTTGCTAACCCAATGATAGTCTGCTATACAAATTTTATGTTTTCGATGTCGATATATACAATTATATAGAGAGCAGCGACGTAGACTTGGTGATGGAGTAATAATCTTTGAGCAGCTGGTTTTACCTGATTTAAGCTAGTTTCTCAACGACCTAAAATTATGTCATCCCTTTTCTAAATTTTGTGCTTCGATCTATTTATTTTAAGATACTGATGTACTTTTGTGTGTCAAGGTGTAAAGATGTATTGGCTTACTTAGGCATTGAATGTTTCCTTTAGAGCTTATTCCTTACCGTTGCCAATAACCCAACTATTTGTTGCAATTATTCAAAATAATCCGTAACATTGTTTATGTATTTGCCCTACATGACACGGGACCTCCTTTCTATTCCTTAAAGCTAGAGTAAATACCGTTTCAACCACATAAAACATAAATAGTGAAGGGGAACTTATTCGCAGCTGGTAAATTAACAGTAGCATAATTTCTTAGATAAAAGTTCTGCCCATTGTTTGTTATTAAACTACATGTAGCCCTGATTCACTATTTCATTGTTCTAATGTGGCTTCCTATATCCTTTACTTCATTGAGTTCATTTTTTTGCACCTCTTCTGTAGAACGTTTTATCAAGCATTCTAACTGACTCACATATGAAATTCATTAGCAATAACTTCTCTCCCTAAGTAGTAGCCCACTTCAAATCTTATTGATTCACTAACTAAATCTTTTTAATCCATCCTTTTAATCTTTTTAATGATGTTTAAACTTTTAAGTACTCCGCGATCTTTCATCTGTACCATCTCCTCCTCTCCCTGCCACGTTCCTCTCATTATATTTACGTTAGCTTCATACTCTTCGTTCTCATCTCCTTCCTCCGTCCCTTACTGAAGAAGCTCAGAGTCTTCCATCATTAAAAGTGGATTATCATATACTTCAATATTGTTCACCTGGAATACTTTGTGATCATAAACGATGACGAGATTAATTCCGGTATGGGTTGAAACAAATCCTGAGTAATCTTTTGATAGAAACAATGCCTTTTCTTCATGGTGCTTCGATCACGTTTCGTTAGCCGATCCCGATTGATTTCGATATGAAATTACTCATAGCAGCATCTAAAAGTAACCCAGTGAATCATTCGTACCATGTAAGGAAGAAATCATGATTCACATTTGGCTATTTAAGTAGCGAAGACTTAGATGCGCCCAGTGGCAAATGGACCAATAACAAAGAAATGACTTTTATAAAATCAGTTTTATAAATTTTTAAACAACTGCAATGACAGATAAAAGCGTTTTTATTAAAATCCATATTGTTGTTTAATTGTAAGGGATTAAGGGGACTGAACATGTCATTCATCGCAGTGATTTCATCTAAAAAAGTAATTAAAATATCTGTATTTTTTGCCTTTGATTTTATAGATCCTTAAAAACATTGATCCAAAGTCTTATTAAGTTCTACAAAAAGTAAACGCGGTTTGAACAAGAAGTAGCTATGCTCAATCTTTATAAAAACTTAAATCGTTTTATTGGTCTCCATCAGAAAGATGCAGAATAAAATGGCTGTCTCTGTACAACACACCCAAGTTGAACCCAAACCAACCTATATTCCATTGTTGAACAACACCCATGACCGCACCTACCTACACCGTTCAGACCTATCGTGCCGTATCAAAAAGACCTTCAGATAAACCCATACTGACTTGGTGGCAGACTCCATTTCGAGAGTAGCCTATCATATTGCCTAGTATATTTAACTATTAGGAAATTGCCTGATGAAAGGCTAGACTTAGAGGGTGAGTTGATAGAAGAAACAAGCAATGACCTAAGTGGTCTGCACTTTTCTCAAGGAAAGAGCCGATTGGCTCGGTAAATGTAGTTCTTGGGGAGTTAGAGAATGCACTGCATTTGAATGCTACTAGTTTACTGGCACACGAATTCGAAGATAGTTAGGGAGGGGCGACACACTGTAGTAAAGAAAGTGAATGGAGGGAATTAAGTCTGAAAACACTAGAGATACTTCAGCAATTGCTTGTACACTTCCAGTTAACGTTACAACAGAGGGTAGACGTCCTGGTAATGAAGAACAGAGAGATTGTGTACAGTTGTGATTTTCAGAACAAGATTGTTTCTGAACAAGGTACGTCAGAAAGAGTTAATACTTCATATTTCATTTTTCTGCAAGTGTGTGCACGTCCTTAATGATATAAGGAGCAGAGTATGTATCATTTACTCACCATGTACTCTGCCGGGTGAGTGGTGTAATGAACTAAAGCGAAGATTCTACTCGCGGACTTTTGTTGCTCAATTAAATTTTCTAAAGAATAATATCCACTACAATTTAGTAAAGATTAGGGTGAGATATCACATATTAAATTGGTAAGGAGCAGCTCCGCCCAAGACCCTTCAGCTCAAAGACCGAACCCTAAGCATTATTTATTATTCACTGTAAAGTGCTAAGTAATTTATAAAGCTTTAACTTTAGTTGGCATTGCAGGAGGAATTTGGTTTTAAAAATGTACTGCAAGTGTCGTTACGTAACGTCTGGCTGATCCTTTTTCGTAATTTGATTAACGTTTCCGTATCAAATGATTGATTCTTCCGATCGCCTTATTAAAACTGGGAAACTTTCCACCACTTTGTTCTCATGGCAGCGCCCCACAGATTTGAATGATTTTGATCAAATCGTCGTGGTTAACTAATAAAGCATAAGTATTGATAAATTGATGTATAACCTTCATTCAACGTTTTTACAAGTTGCGTCTCGTCTAGAGGAAAGAGACTTTTAAAAAATTATGTTCTGCAAGTCTTTTGACATTCTTACCATTTCAAGTCCTCCTTCGTTAAAATACTCGTAAAATTTCAATGTGTTTTGAATAGATTGGTAGACTTGATGGCTCAGAAGAGTTATGAACACAAGCTGCATAGGGTTTGATGTCGTTGTCCGCTGTTGGAGGATTGGGAGCTAATGTGGCAACCAGAGAAATGGAATATGTTAACACCGAGATTCTCCGCACATCTGTCTGTTGATGAAGCATGCGACACGAATGTGCTGGTCTTAGGTTCCAAACACCGCTATGAGATATTTTCTATTTCTCTAGTAGGCCTACCTTTTGAAAGTCGAAGAAACACCTTCCGTGCCCATAACTTAGACCGATCAGATGATCGCTATGATGGCTCTGTATTCTTATTTGATACACTGTAATTGTAGGTCCAAATGCTTATAAATGTTTAAAGGCCGTCGCCTTTCCGAACGCCCTGCCCTCAGTGCAGAATAGGATACTGGGATAATGACCGTCAGGTCTTTCTTTGGATTTTCAACCCTTGAGTTAATATACGACGCCTCCTAAATTCCCAATAAATCTTGATATTGCTAACACGATAGTAGAATAGAAGTGAAATAGGTATTAACAAACTTATGAAGTATTTCAAATATCATCATTGAAGTTATTTTATATGATAATGTATTTATGACTTGACTAATACTTACATAGCTAAATACGGTAGTAGCCCTTTTTGCTAAGCTTATTTAATTAGGGGGGGGGGTAAAGTATGATGTCCCGCTTTCAGGGCTTGATGGGAAATCGCCTCAGTATAAACACATTCTAGTTGCCTAATTCTTATCTCATTAAATTATATCCTAGGGAAACTACACAATTGTTGCGGACTGACACGTAATTTCAGTCTTCTCTTGATGCAACTTCATAACAACTCCATAAGAATTTCATAACAACTTCATAACAACTTCATAACAAGAAGCATTTCGAAGTAGCAAAAAATTGGTTCAGTGCGTTCTCTCCATGAAAATTAACATCTTGAGGGCACAGCGAACTTACAATAGAAGAGCAAAAGTCTTTCCAAAATCAAAAGCTAGAATCATAATTACGGCTCTCTTGCCACTGTTCTCTTTAAAAAGTTATAATTTAACGCGTTTTAATCAGGTTGAGTCACTGAGAACTTTAGCAGACCATAGGGAGATCACTTAAAGTTGGAGACACTGAGAAACGGAGCCCAGACTGCAAATGGATTTCACTGATTGCATATCAACTGTCTCAGGCTCTCCCTGACATACTCATCAGAAATCTTACGAAAGCGTTTCACAGCAAAATATGCAATACAAAATAATTCCGTTTGTGTGCTTCGTTATCCAACACGTTTCCTCTTTGCTATTGAAGATGCATGAGATCCGTCCTGAATACACAACAGTTGATGTGTTGTATTGGTTTTAATAGTGTTATTGCCGGTCAAGTAAAAGTGAGGGAGTAGAAAGCCCAGAGGTGATTTAATCCTAGGAGTCATAGAAAGGAAGCCCCAAATTTACGCAGGACTCTGTACTGTTTGTGCCTATGTGTTGATAAAATGCGCTGATTTTTAAGATTTACTTGATGACAAAAAAACGGTTGAAGCGGATGCGAGATCATTCTGCACAGCTGTGTGAGTGTGTAATCAAGTAAAGTATTTTTCATATCGCTGTTCTGAGTAATATCTTTTTCCTCATCAAGTCACACGATTAGAGTGAAGTAGTCCAATATATTTGCGGTGTCAATATTTTAATGTTAATGCATCAAACCCTAAGATCATTATGTATTCCTAATTTTCGGGAGCCATGTTAAGTAGGCACGTGCCAAATAGCGAATTCTTATTAAGGACATGGACACGTCTTTTGAGTAAAATCCTGACCTGCATTTGATTTTGTGTGTGGCCAATATCAGTACTTCTTACTATACAATGATTGGCATTTGGGATTAGTAAGAACCATTAGGGATAGACGTGGGTAAGTAAGCAGATCTTGGGTAAATGTAAACTGGGTAAGGCTCATGGTCGTTAATAAAAATGAAATATAAAGGCAGAATATTGTTAAAATGTTAACAAATCCCACGCTAGAGGTTTTTAAATGCAGATTTAACCAAGTTTAACCAAAAACATAAAATTATATTTTCGTCTGGATAATAAATTAATCAATAAATAAATCAAATAGAAATGTAAAGTTATAAGTATGGATAGAATGAAGTTCATGGGTCATTAAAACGGAGAATCCCTCATTGTACCACTTATGCCCTCATTGTACCACTTATGCCCTCATTGTACCACTTATGCCCTCAATGTACCACTTATGCCCACAATGTACCACTTATGCCCTCAGTGTACCACTTATGCCCTCATTGTGCCACTTATGCCCTCATTGTGCAGCTTATGCCCTGATCATAAAGCAGTTGCTTTTTATTTAAAGACGATGGCTACAGTCATTTGGAGAACGTTGGGTTTTGGGTGTGCTTCCCTTAGTATAAACTTGTGACGTTAGGCCCCGAGCTTGGGCGAATTTGTGGCTCATGTATTCATCAAGGTACGTGCTACGAGTTACTTGTGATAAATCTGCAGAGGCCACATAGACAAATGTCAAACAACGATTTTACGTTTGGCGACAATTTTAGTGACTCAAGGAGGTTCGACAGTGTATCCAGCGAATCAACGCCCCATCCTTTGACCCCCCCCCCTCCCAGGAAAATTTTCCTACATGCAGCCTTGTTTCTTAGCCAGTATAGGCCTACTATCAATGCTGTGGTTTTTTTCAGGGACTTCAAAAGTCATCATGTAAAAACACAAAGATACCTAAGTGACATGTTTTGTATGTGGATGATAGTATTAAATCAGAAATAAAGTGAACAGAAAGTATACACGCATTTTGTTACTACCTTTGTTACACTCAAATGTGAACCCCCTAGACATTATGCAAGTTGTTATACAAATATCATCGTGTTAAGCTGGGAGTACTCAGTTTGATATACTACTTATGGTAGGAATATGACGACAATATGTTGGAACTCCACATTTTCTTCGTTGACGGTTAACGCTGTTTCTCACTTGAATTGAGATTTTTGGGCTATGATTATATCAAATTAGCGTAAGGTTTGCATTAGAACATTCATATTATGAGAGGAGGAGGCCATGGTAATGGCAGCATGGGATGAACTCAGATTCATGAGGCAATATATTGTATCATATGCAGTCTATGCTCAGTCTTGCTTTCGGATGCGATCAGCCAATACATAAATTTTCAACTTTCATACTGCTTTGTCATGATGTGAAAATAGTTGTTTCAAGAAGGGAACATATTTACAGAAATGACGTTAGAACAAGATAGATAGAACGTGATGAAGTAAGGTAGAATGTACTGAATTTTGTGTGCTATGCACATTTCAAGGCACTTTACAACAGACATCAACTATGCAGGTCAGACGTGCTACTATGGACATTTTTCTGATCCTCTTCTGAGGAGTACACACTTTCAGTAGCCTAACAAGACCCTTGTGTGTTTTGAATTAGCATAGCTACTTCCCAGTTTTACATCTTGGCAAGGTGAAATACAATTGCTGGTTTAAGTAAAGTAGAAAGCGTAACCTATTAGTTTGATTTCGATTAGTTACTTGGATCTAGAGACCCGAAACTATAATTTGCAGGGATAGGCCTACAAATACAGGGACTGCTCTGTAATTCACGTCTACTCTGAGAGGCCTTATAAACCACCGTTTGTTACGCAGCTACTCACACTTTAAAAGTGCCTTCTTAAGCACAGCTTTGCATGGAAGTTTATAAGCTGTTTTTACCGACAATTATTTTGTAATAAGCTGTACATTACTCCTTCGAATGATAGTAAATGAAAACAAATATTGATTTAGTGTTTGGGAGTGCTCTTTAAAATGCTGTGAACTAAGAATTAAGCATTGTGCTACTCCTACCCCCTTTGTAAACCCCTAGTATCAGCTCATGAAGCTATCCTTATAGAACTATACCAGTACAACTACCGACAAAGTTTGACGTCCCTGCTGGGTCGTCAAATGAAGAGCCACTACGCTTCTGACCACTTAGGTATTTTAGGGATATTCCATGCATGAAAATTAATGAAAGTACCACCCCAACCCTTAACCCCTACCCTCTGAATCCAGTGACTCTCTCAACGTGTAGTAATACAATGTGCTTTTATGCAGATGTTAAGTAAATGCAGACAGTATACCTAGCTAGATTCTCACGTGACTGAATACAATATCTACGTGTCTTGCTACTCATTTGCTACAGGTAGTAACAGAACCATGGCTACTGCAAAAAAAGGGAGTCAGAAAGAAACAGGGCGGCCAAGCAGTATTACTAAGTATTCACAGGAGCAGTTATTTGAACTAGAAAAGGAATTCCACACTACACCATATTTATCTAACTCCAAGAAATCAGAATTGGCAACACGCCTTCACATGACGGAACGTCAAGTCAAAGTTTGGTTCCAGAACAAGAGAATGAGACTACGAAGGGCAAATAAAGGCTGCGCGATGACCGAGGGAGATGAAGAGAAGAAAGGTAAAGTCTCTAAAGTATTACACTATTTTAACCACGCGCCTTTAAACGATTCTAGAACTCCAGACTGTATCGATAGTGAAACTTTGTTTGAAGGATTACTAGAGAACATTTGTTTAAAAAAGCTACCCGGAAAAAAGAACACTGCTAGCAGTTTAGCAAATCCTAGTACGGGAATTGTTGACTACAGTTCATGCTTTCCTGTAAGTCACGTACCGCAAGGGATACTTGGATTTGGACGGCCGCAGTCAGGTTCACAAAGCTTGTCACAGTCGATAAACAGCAGCTTTCGGCTCTACGAGGACAAGATTGGTGATGTTAATAGGACATTTCCAGATAGTCAGTCTATACCTTTCTGTAATACTTATATTCAGCTTTGAGTGACACAATATTCAAATGGAGACATTTATTTTTCGAGGATAAATGTCTGCTTTATACAATTAATTTTTCACGGGCGAAAATTTTCAGATCTTCCCGACGGATGATCGAAAAAATTTTACTTTGGTCAATCAACGTGCTGTAATTATCACGTAGCTTCCTTGGCCCTGGTAAAAGGTAGTATCGTACTGGCACTTTTTAAAAACAACTACCGAGTCTGAAAAAGAAATCTCTTCACTTATTTATGCTGATAAACTCAGGTCAATTTGTAATAACCTTGTTCCTCGGGCCCTTGAGACTTTATGAGCGTTTGATGATTACAAATGTTAATAAGTGATAGGACTGTTTCTGTAAAATGCTTTTACAGCATGCCGTTTACAGCATCTTGTTTAGGCTTATAGATACGGAAGTATTCTAAACCAATGCACTCCATACACTTGTTGTCCTCACACATATATGTTTAGCAATTTAATAAAAAACAAATTTGATATTCGTGGGAGGAATCTTAGCAAAGTCAAGTCTTCAACTTCTCGCATAAACTTGCGATGTAGATATCAATTTAACCAGAAAATCTGCATACTACTTGATACTATCAAATCAACCACGAAAGTGGCCCTGTATAGCTAGTAGAACAGCTTGAGATGGCATATCTCAATCAAGGGTTGGAACAACCTTAATGATAGGGAAAGGTGTGTGGCTTAGGTTAGCAGAAGAGGGGGCATAATTGAAAGGAAAGTCAGTTTGCTAGAGTTTAGCCCTTGGCACCGTCTCCATCTTTGTGCCTGTGTCAAATAGTCTTCATAACGTTATAGTTGTTATAATAGTCTATCTCGGCTAGGAATACGTTTACCCCCGTATTACTATATTAAAATGTTTATATGGTTCCCTCAAGCACTACTCGTAAATTAAAACCTTAAATAGTGCCATATGTTTCTTGTTGATCAGTTTGTATCTCTGTAAACCACCAACGACCAAATTGCATCAATTGATATGTTTGCTGCTTTAACGCAATTGTGTGCTTTATACGCTGCTCTATTAATCCCTTTTTCAACTATAAAATAGAAACCTTTGGGCCCTGCGAAAAGCCCTCCTCACGAAGAGCATGACAACTCTATGCTATTTGGTAAAATCAGAGACTCATTTGAAAACATAGACTCTGAAGAGCCAAACAGCCGGAAAGTAGTGAATTGTTAAGACTTTATAAGGTTCTGTTACTCGAACCAAATGACCCGTAAAGTTTTCCCTGGTGCCTCTTCAAGCTTTGACAAGTTAAGATTGCCTGTTTTAATCTTAGCTTCAGTAAGATGCTAGAATTGACCTGATTTTTAAGATACTATCCGACAGATGTTTTCGTAAAGTTGAAAATTAAATTGTACTTTTTTAGATCTAAATGTTCTTCGTGATAACTAACATACAGAAAGTTTTAACCAAGAAAACATGTACATTGAATCGACATTGCTGACTTAAGAAGCGAGGGAAGGAGCAGGTTCTCCATGACCAGCCGGGAATAGCATTCAAGCTAACGTTGGCGATGTTTCGTTCCCATGAATTTTGTAACTGTGTTCACTTGTTTACCATGAGCTCATTGATTCCCCAATGAAAACGTGATCCTTTACAAAGTTTGTCAGTGTAAGGTTTAGTTTGGAACTGGACTTTGAGGAACAGACAGATAACTAGTGAAATAGAAAAGAGGTTCTTTGTCATACTGATTTTTCATGATATTTAGAGGATCACCGACCAATTATGAATAGAGAAACGGTCTTACAATTAGTGAACTTGCGCATAGGGTTTTCGATTAGCTTACACCTCAGCGCATATGAATTCGAACGAAATGCAGGAAGATGTACATAGAATGTGTTTTCGAGAAAAAAGGATTCGAAAAATGTTAAGTTGGAAGAGATAATGAAGAACAGTAAAAATTATGTCATTATGTGTATCTAAGATAACTAAACTGAAGAGCTCAACAGGTATTTCGTCAACAGTTCTAAAACGCTGTCAACGAGCAACTGATTACAAGTATAATTTTGCATTGGTGTGTTGGTAGCTTAGAGAGAAAGTATTTCTCTTGGGCCTTTAATTACTGTCCACTATTAATGGCAACTTTTAATATCTGCAGTCAGAATAGAGAGCATAATATAACCGAAAATTAATCGAGGTGTTACGAGGGGCAAAAGAATAAAAGCCATATGCGGTACAAATGGAACAATTATCCATAGTCAGTTTTGAAATCGTAGCCTGGTGCTTTTGAAAAATCATAACACTACATTTTACTCCAAGTGATGTAACCATACACAAATGCGAGGGCCAAATGTAAGAGAACAGGCAATGTACATTTTTACACCAGATGCGTGGTCTGACAACTTTACTTCACAGGCTTTTACGTTCTTATTTAGTAAAATTGGTTATGAAAGGAAGGCAATCCATCAGCCTATGGTAGATTCTATTTGCAATGTGTAATAATTTCTATGCCAATCAGTTAAGGGCAAGTGAACACCTACTCTTGATGAGTTTAGTAATATACTAATAAACGAAATCGTCGAGGGGAGGGGAGAGGAAGACTTTAAGCTGGACTTCAACACCGGTTTTTGATTTAACTGTTAGTTATTTATATATCACGTTCGTCGCGGGATTAAAGGGCAATATTTCTATAGCAGAATGACACATTTCGTTAATCCAAATGTATCTTATGATACATTTTGGTACTTGCATTGATATATGGCATTTGTCGCAATCTATTGCCCTATTCCCCTCTGACTAAATGGCCACGGGAAGAGTAGGAAGAGAGGAAGATTGAGAAGGGTAGCAAAATTATTGCAAAGAACCCTTTCTAAGAGTTTGATTCAATCATGTATCAAAGTGAGGTTTCGCTATTTTTAACGTGTGTTTGCAAACTTAGATTAAGTTGGGAAGTTTCAACCCTTGTTTGCATGCTCTTGAGGGGCGTAAGCCGTACATATATTTTACCACTGAAATCCAGGACTTTACGACTGTCTTTTTAGATGGTCCGAAAAAGCCAAAATTAGTTTGAAGAAAATACAGAGGTTGTAAGTAACAGGTGTTATGTTTCATTCTCTGTTTATACTGAAGCTTCTTTTAAAGTTTTGTTTGCCTGTTACTTTATTTAGGGTCTTTGTTTTTCTGTTGTGTATCGTGAAATGTGCAGTAGGAACTTTAATCACTTGACACAAAAAGGAGTTTGAATAGAATAACCGTTGTTTAGTTAATTATATTTGAACATGAGTGTCTACACGGCATTATATTAATGCTTGTTTTAAGACTTACACACTTGTCTCTTAGCATGTTTGTCTTAGGGACAAAAACTATTTATGACATTAAGTTGGTGAACAATTATAAATAGTAGACAGGCATGTAGCCGGGATCTTAGTTTTTAGGAAAGGGCTATTTGTTTAATGGGAAACAACGTGATTGCTCGATGCAGTCTTTTGTAGAGATAAGTGGTAGTAGGTCGATAAAACGTACCTAAATCAGACAACGCTTACTAGTGGGACAGTACGTTTCGGTTAGGAAATCAATCGGTCGTGACTTGAACGTACATTTAATTTCTAATACATGCCAGCTCTGATGACGAGGTTAAGTCGTCAATGTACATTATGCTGGTATACGAACCTTTGTTCTGTTTGCCGCACAAATGATTGTTAAAAACTTTCTTGTTAAAACTTTTACGCGTTCTCAAGAGGTTTAGCGGTTGTGTACCGTTGAGTGGAAATATACGTGGTTCGTATTGACTGTCCTAAGAATGTGATTTAGAAATTCTAGCTTTACTTGTATTCACAATTTCTTTCAGTCTATCGCTCGTAAGCGCTTGCTTTTCCAGAGCACTGATATTTTTAGGAATGTTTGGAACAATTTAGTAAGTCGCGAGTTGTAACATGTCGAGGTCCTGCAAACTTTTATTAACGAAGTAAATTCTTAAATATATCATAAAGACAGTAGTACTACATGGAGAGAGAATGATGGTCAGCGAGAAGCAAAAGAGTTATTTCAGGGAGAAACAGGTCATCAATAGGAAACTCATAGCAAAGGTGGGGATCGGTCCAATGCCTAAGATCCTTCTGATCACGATACTTGGTTGGGATTGTACTTGTTGCCCATGAAGCAGGGTTGGCTCGATTTGTGTTTTATAAAATACACAAATTAAATCGGGTTAAGGGGAGTGGCAAACAGGATTATAGATAGAGGCATATAATTTATAGATTTACCGCTATAAGGCGTGTGAAATCTCGATTTTTAAGGGGACTAAGGGACACAATGCCGTGGCTCTTAGGAGCGAGGAAGGGTAAGACACTTTGACAAACAGATCAATATGCTGCATTTGAAATTGATTTCCTCCCTACAACAGTAAGGTGATGATATATGTAGATCTTCTAAGGATGTTTTTCGTAAATGTAGAGGATTTTCAAATGGCCCGCCTTTAATACGAAATTGTTAAGAAATATTTGGGTAGCGCCGCAAATATTAAATTTTTGTTGATTGTAATGTTTCGTGCATATATTGCATCTAACGAATTTTCTAAACGACCCTATCATCACCTCTATAATTACTGCCTATTTGATCATATGGTACATAGAACAGAGATCTTTACTAAGGAATACATTTTAATAGGATGTGCTCCTTACGAACACGCAAAACAACACACTTTGTAAAAATATTTTACGATGTTCAAGACAAAAATACGTACATTAACCATTCATAATTTCTGTCAAGTTTAGATTTGTTAGGGCGCCGTAATGCTCGGTTGATTTTTAAATAGTTACGGAAATTAAAAATAACTGGTTTATTTTAACTGATGACGTTTTGTGAAAAAATCTTGTACATAGTTGTTTCAAATAGGACACGGAATTGTATGTTTCGTTTTTGAGGCATCGTTTGTAAGTCCGTTTTGTATCTGTTATTTATTACTCTTGTTGTTTGGAAAGGTTGTTTTTCGTTTAAACCCCAGTGTTGTTTTTAAAAGATGACTATGACACGATTCATACTGAGAGGGATGCTGGCTAGTGCTTCGAAGATTTCATCATAGTTGAGGAACCGGAGCCCATGGACTGACAAGTAAATATCATATTCTCAAGATTCCTCCCTGATTTCTTATAGGGCCTCCACGCCTGCGCAGAACTGTGAGAAAATATGGAATTAAGCGTAAATGTCGTAATGTGTTCTAAACGAAGATATTATTTATGTCATATGAAATGGTGAGCATCGGTTATTTTAGTATAGCTCGCAAATTACTCTTATATTTCACTATTAAATGCCTCAAAACTGGTTAAGGCTGGATTGTGGACATATAAGACTGTTGCGTAAAATTTCAACTTTGGAGCGTACTTCATGAGTTGACAGCTTTGCGCATCTGAAATCTGCACCTCCTTGTTTCTCCCCTATCTCTACCATGGACCTCAGCATTAATGAAAGACATGTTGCTGAAAATACCAGAAGCTGTTAAGAGTTTAAAGGTTCCTGTATTTGAATCTTTTCATTTGCTGCTACCTGCTTTGGAGGACAAGGATTCTGAGAGGGGATGTGATACGCAGGAGAGAAATCTGTCACATATTGATTTTTAAATGTTCTCATATACGAAACGCACTTTTCGGGCTAAAAATCCCACAAGCTGCTAAGAGTTTAAAGACTCCTGTATTTAACTCTCTTCATTTAATGCTGCCTGCTTTCTTGGAACAAGGACTCGGAGGAGAGAGGGTGATGCGTAGGAGAGAAATCCGTCACATATTGATTTCATAAACGTATTCATGTATGCACGACAGTTTTTGGTTAAGAAATATGGTACTCTTGATTTTAGAGCACAAAAGGCTTTCGAAGCTTCGACAGAGCACGGAATTTAAAAATCATTTTCAGCATAGCTAGATGATCATTGTAAGATATATATATACTCTTTTGGAATATATAGGCGTGACTCACTATTAACTGTTACTACTACCTAGATCGAGCCCTCTAACTGCCTTGAAATGGAGGGTTCAACAGCAAACTTACTCTTTTTCACAGCTAGTATCACTCGACGTGCCCGAAGGATTTGTCTTGGATGTAGTCTACCTTCCTTATGAAAAAATGTGACATGTGGCATGTTCCACGTAAAACTTAAATCTGGACTTACTTTAATTCGGTTTTTGCATGACAATTTTAATACATAATTACGCCAAGAAATTGCTAGTAAGAACTATTTTAAGCAGAGGAGAAGCAGACATCAACTAGTAATTTTTTCTATTGCAGAGAATGCTTCGTGAGCGTGATTTCTTCAGAATGAAACACCTGAGACACACCAATACCATAAAATCTACGGATAATTCCAAATTTAAAGGGTGACTGATTACAAGAAGTATGCGCATTACGCACTTGTTTACGTTAGAGAATATTGAGTGGCCACATGAGTCCCAGAGAGTAGCTCTTTGACGGATGGGCCCTAGACAGTGACGTATATTGAGGACACGTGATCACGTACCTTAATGGTATCATACAAAGATCCGACAGCCAGATGTTTGAGAAACATAAAAATACACCTTTAAAACTGTAAGATGGTGATGATGTCTTCAAGTAGCCATTCTACAAGTGGAAGTAGGGGGGGGGAGTGCACTTTTCGTGCCCATCTTTCATTCCTCCTCTTTGCAGTACTCCACAGCTCTGCACCTTTCTGGCATTTACCTTCTATTTGACATAATAGCATTTTGTCAAAATTCAAATTTGCGGAACCTCCCTTGCCACGCCCTTTTAAAATTGTAGTCCAAAAGCGTCTACCAGTTGAAAATTACTCCGTGTGCTATTGGCCTTGGCCTGTGGCAGACTTCGCGAATAAATTTTTTTGTTGGAGGAGCTTGATTATAATTCACAATTTTAGCCCATTTTCACTTTGAACTTTTGTCCTCTTTTGGCATATCAAGGAAGAGCAGATCTGTTGTCCAGCTTTGCAAATCAACTTCTGCTCCCAAGGCTTGTTAGAGGAGCACAGCTTCTTCTGGCGCTCAAAGGATTCTCTGACACCAATCTTGTTCTATCTGTGATCACTGGTACTTCTCTACCCATTTGTCGTTTCCTTGTCTACCTCTAGCACTCTCACTATCAGAAATCTGACCCACTCATCGGTGTCATAACACATTTCCGAGTAGCAGGTGAACCAGACGTTCTGAATATACATCAAAGCCAGCTGAATGGAACTTTTACCGACGATTGCTTCCAAAAACTTTTTAGTTTTTAACACAAAATTCGCTTTGGGCAAATCGAGTTAATGATAATAAATATAAAAAGCTACTGAAAAACATTCAAACTGTTCACGTCTCAAAATCCATACATGGCTAAACGTTACTAACGAATAGTTGCTAGCACAAAAACATTGAGGGAAGATAAAAAAGTCTTTAGGAAATAATTTGCAAGTAAATATCTAGTTACTCGAGCTCCCTGTGGAAGAAGAAGTTACAGATCGAGCATTTTTTCTTCCTGGTCAAAAATTTGCCTTCACGTAAATAGTAACCAAAGCACATTTGGGGCACATTGGTCGAGTTATTCAAGAAACTATAAACTGACTTTGTGTTTTACTGCGATGACGTATATTTGAATCACTAAATCTTTTAAAACTGGTAGGTCGTCTACTCTATGAAATTTTCCGTGTCTATGCTGGTTGGTACTAAACAAAACTGATGGAAAATTAATTTTGATGCTTTTCGGTTTCTGCCCCATTAAATTACTGTCCCCAAACACAACACGTAATGAAATGAAGTGATAATGGAATTTGGCACTAGAGTGATAGTTCAACTCTCTATACCGTGACAACTACTACGTTCTGTAGCGTTTATGTTTACTCAGTCCCGTAGCTGAGGGGGGCTGAGAGGGGTTAGTGTTATATAGCCCCCCTCCCCCTGGGAAAGCAATACATTTTTTTTTCTTTAAGAGCATTTGTAAAGTTTAGGAGTTGCGAACTATTTGTGTAGAAATGTTCTTTGCATTTATTTAGCAGCCATCTTTGATAGCCTCATACTGAAAAACTCCCTGTGTTTGTTTCGACCCCCTGCCTTTGTTGACGGAGCGGTGTAGGTGGGATTTTTAGGTGATTTAGGCTCAACCCCCGCCAATGATTCTTGTCCAAATTAGCCCCCATGCTTAAGCGAAGTCAGCTACGGGGTTGTCTTTAGCCTGAAATGCTACCAACCAATTAAGACATAACATCGACTATCAAGTTGTGTGAACCTGTCGTTTGTTTTTTGTTAGTTGTTAGATATGGGACAAAAAAATAAGATGAGAGAAAGCGTTAGTACAACACTTTAACATTCTTGATGAGCTCGAAACCACGTGTTCAATGCCCACTTAGTCATTACAAACGTTTAGTGACAAAGAAATTAACTACCAGAATTAGTCAGTTGTTTCACGCTACGTACTTTGTACAAAACTCCTGTATCGTGAATTTGCTGAAACTATCTCATCACTAAGGAAAAGGGTGAAATTTATCTGCTACATACTTTTTTACTTGGGTGATGCAGTACTTCATGACGAAAGCAAGGGAAACGGGAAATGGTTTCATGACTCCCTTCTGTCACTTCTTTCTCCGAGTCCTTCTATTGAAGCATGGAAACAAGCAGAATTGTATAAAGTCTCTCATGGTGTCAAAGACAATTAACTATATACCATCAGCTCTGAACAGCTCTTTTCTTCGCCCATGGCAGTAATACACGCGACGAACTAGGAAACATTTTCGTATGACCCGAACCCTGTGCCATAACCCAAGCGATAACTAAGTGTTATTGTAATGTATCTCTTGTTATCTGCTAGCCAATCGGTGTTTGCATAGTTCTGTTTTCTGTTCCCTCCACTTTCTTTAGGAACTTGTAACAATATTACATAGAAGGCAACTGTTTACTTGACAGAGTAAGACTGCGTCTCGACGACATTAAGCTTCCTAAAAAACTGTCCCGAGCTATGGTTGAGCTTTACAACTTAGGTTCAAAGTAGAGACACAATTGGTTCGCAATGTTCGTTTGATTGACATGGCAACACTAAGGAACCCTTTACTTTTCAAGAATGAACAGACATCGTTACTTTCAAAAACATAATGAACTATGCGTTATATATAGGTTATACTTTTTACTATTGAAGAAGCCAAGAGTAGAAATGCGGTAATTTAGAGTACTTAGGCGATTGTTTTCTCATAACTTAAGAAACACTAAACTTCAATATCTTTGATGAATCTACTGTCCTTTATTTGAGTGTGCAAATTTCTCCTTCCCCTTTGAAATTTAATATTTAGATAACTGCTCCAAAGAAATACAATTTCATCTTTGACGTTAGTCCCCAATTAAAGAAGATCCCGATTTCAAGTATCATTATACTACAATATCATTAGAAAGTGTACGGTATTTTGAAATTGAACCCTATGCAAAATAAATTTCTATATTGTTTTTTTATATTATCATTAGCAATTTTTTTGTATTCTGCTAGAATATAGCTGAACGGATTTGAAGAGGCAGTCAAACAGGCAACACATTTCGATCAATAAAGTTTTCTCGGATTCTAATCAGTTGATCCACATCGGTAAAGAGCTATTGTACACTGAGACAATTTATACATGCAGAGTGGATCAAATTAACAATAAATGACCTAAATGGTAGTCCAGGAGAACATGACGTGATGTATGCAAGACGTGCTAAATCATATCAGCTCCAACTCAAACTCCTTTTGTTTACACAAACTAGGTTGAACACGTGAAACATTCATAGACTCTAGTACAGCAAGATAAAACTTAGAATGTCCCCTATCTAAAAGACCTAAGTATTCATTATTATTTTTCATTCAAAATTGTCTGCACGATGCTGTTCATTTGCTGATATTACTGCGGTTCCTGTCTGTGCCCCTCTTGGCACAGCTGATTTTGCTTGTTTTGAGAAGGGAGTGCTTTGTCTTGTCGTGTCCACCTTTACAGATTTGAAACAATTTTAAAATTGAAACAAAGTTGGGGAAAAGATAGGAAGTTTCAAAAACATTAAGAAAATCCTTCATCAGTTAACAAGCAAGATCTTGAGACAAGGACCTACTATGCCATCCCTCAGCATGGGCAAGTTCAAACCACTCCATTTTTATACTTAGCAATGTTTTATCTGGGAAACCCGATTTCATGCAGTCGTTCGTCTTGTCTGAGGAAGAATGATATTATGAGCAAGAATTTGGTGAAAATCTCATGCTTCCCAAACCTCCTTTATAAATCCATAATGTGACGACATGTTGCTAACTAAGAGCCTGGGTTACAAAACATTAGGGGAAGATGTGTCTTAGTGCCCGGGAATTAGCACAAGTGAAACACATGCCCCCCTTGCGACAAAGAGAGCTGAAGCAAAACAGATGAGGGCCTTCATAATAATTTGGATACATTATTGGTTACCCATGGTGTTAAGTAGCCCTCTCAGTGCATTACACAAGCCCCGTTTTATACATAGCGCTCATTAGTGGCTTATCAAATATAGCAGGAAGTCCGCTTTGGTTTCATAGTTATAAGCCATCATGGGAAGCTTCTCGCCACTTCTGAATAAGGTCCTTGAGTTGCCATAATGACATGAAGTCCCACAGCTATTTATTGATGGGTGTCAGGCAAGAAGATAACTGTTCTGTGCGTGCCATGCAATTAATTAGTGTTCAAAATTATGTAGGAAACTCAGTCGAGGCACGAGATTTAAGTCATTATAGCTTTGGGATACGACGTCGCCTTCTTTGATGGATAGCTCCTGCAAAGTCTGCATTATTTCAACTTTCTTCTGTGCATTGCGCATGCTTTGTGTTGCGTCGTTTAGTTAAGTCTCTGCTGAATATGTATGAAATTAAAAACCAAATGAAAAGACACCGACATGAAGATAACTTAATTTCTCTTAAGGGTCATTAAGAGTTCTCTATCCCTACTCTACGAAAAGATACGGGTAGTTTATTTAATTATAACTCATCTATTAGGAGGGGTTTATGTTTAATTCTCGAAGATGACGTGTACTATGTATGAATTGCATGCGTGGTCTCTGGGGATAATGAGCCAAAACGAAAGAACAGCCCACGAGGGCAAATTTAGTGGATGGAGGCGGTGTTTTCTACTAACTATCCTTCATTTGCAATAGCTTTTTAAATAATTATTAAGTTGGTATGCATTTTCACAGGTGACAGAAAGATATGTGTAAGCTGGGGAACTCACTGTCGGCCATCTTTGTGGCTTAGGTCTGTTACCGCTACGCCATGTGCAAGGATTACAATTTACTGGGTTTTCTTCGACAGAAACGCTGGGGTGTTTCATTAAACTTGGATCTAGTGCCAATTAAACTTCTTATTATGAGTGATATGTGTTAGCGAGGATGTTTTCGTGTTATCATTTGACTAAAACACTGCAGAAGAAGATTTTTGGTTGGGTATAAAGCAAAGTTTCACTTATACTGCAAGGACTTCCAGTCTCCAGTATTTACGGAAACAGTGGGTGCTCACAGCGTTTTGCTAGAGGAGACTACATCGTGGCAGCTTCTTACAACTTCATAGCAATCTAAAGGTCACAAAATTGACACTTGAGCATTCCACAAGGGGAACTTCAATTGACAAAACTTCACTTGCTGTTGTGAACCGAATGTTATCGTATTATTCGGGAACACGAGTTTCATTGAGTTATTAAACGATAATTTGTTGTTTCGATTTCTTGACACCCCAATCCACTACAGAAATCTTTGCCATAACAAGCACTGTACATAGGTTAGCCTGAATGATGTCGTACATCATTGTCATGCTTTCACATAACTATCAACTGTATCCCACCTCAATCACTTTCTTAGGGCATGCATCGTTATTTTGGATTTGCCCGGACGCCAGAAAGTCCCTCGCCCTGCCCCCATTCTTCCGGGGCCTATGAGCCTTTTGATAAAATTACCTTGATTTTGTTATTTTCCTAACTTTAGTAAGAGATGTCACTGGACACTAAACAGTGTATTCCGGGCATGATATCTATATGAGCTATTGCCCGATTTTCCTCTGGCTACAGGCTTTGCCGAATGAGACGTTTCGTTGCACGATGTGCCTTCACAGCGAAGCCCTAAAGAATACCTAGTTTTGTCCACGATATTACTGTCCTTAGATAACATTTAACAATGCCTGAAATGAGGATAGTGTACTATTACCTAGTGTTTTGCGTAGTACATCGTTTTAAGGGGTGATAGATTTGGGGGTTTGCGTGAATTGAAGGTTCACACAGTCCGAAAAACAATTTGAAAGAAAATCTTTTCACACCTTTCCTTGCTGACCTATTTTGATATTTTCCGTAATAATATAAAACTAAGAAAGTTCTTACTATTTTATTATGAATATCATCATAAATCTACACTCTCAAGTTGCTAGATCCTTACAAAACACAAGATCAATAACGATTGGTCTTTCTCAGATTCCATACCCCTGATAAACAGTGGGCTGTTAACTACAACTACCGTAAATAAACAGAAAAGACCACTGAACAGGATAACTAAAAAATAGTGGGTAACTTGGGACTTGCGTCCCTTACAGTGATGGTGACGTACCAAAGGAAAATGAATGTTGGCACAGTTAAGAACTCAGCCATTTCGTTTTTCTGCACGTTTACAGTTTTGTGGCCATTTGAAGCTGTTATGGTTGTATTGGTCTATGCCTAAATTTGGAGAAAATGATGTTTTTTTGTTAGTAAATCAAACACTTAAGGGTGGAATGAGTATTTTTACCGTTTCTGCAATTTTCTATCCTAATCTTAACGTTACTTTCCCGGTACATGGTTATAGGAAACAATATCGAATCTTGATGAAAAGTGATGCAACTTTTTAAAGACTGGCCTTAGGGTCTTTGTTCGGTGATGAAATAGCTTTATTGCAAGACCTCAGTCTAGCAATAACGATGTAAGGTATGTTATAGTGATCCTCTGTAGGGAGAGTGGCAGTCTTCTCACAGATACGTCAGTAATAAGTCATATTACCATTTAAGTCCCTTTTTGGACACACATTTACTTTTTGAGTAGTTGTAAAACGGTAATTAAAATTCTGTTTTAAGATGTTTGCACTTGGGCATGTTTCTCCATCAAATTACATTCAATGTTTAACGCTTCCTGTAAACTTCCCTAGCAGGCTAGTCTTGTTACTGTTAACGGACACCATGCAATTCTTAGATAATCGTAATGAAAAGTAAGTTCATCCATACACTTACCTCTACAAATACCTATTAAAATACGTCCGCCTCCTACCGTCACCAAAGAAATAATGTTTACAATGATGGCATCATATGATTACTTTGGTGATATTGCAGTTAGTCTTCGCAATACCGTTGTTTCCTCCATGCACTCATTTTGCCAGTCAAGTAGTTATTTATTCCGGTTTTAAGTCTCCAGTACTGTTTTTCTTTTACCTTATCAATGGATGTGTAAACACAAACGCCGTTCTTGTCTGAGTAGTGAGTTTAGGAGGGCGCCTGTCCTAGGGAGCGACTCTGAAAGAGCCCCTTTCCTGGAGAGTATGTCTAGCGGGACGCTCTTCCTGGAGAGAAGTTACTGTAAGTTAGCTTGCATCAAATGCTTTTTTGTTGACGTATTGCGTAGTCATAATCAGGGCTTTGTTTGTACGCATGCGTGTCAATCAAGTCTTCGTTCTATCATACAAATACCGTTATTCTCTATAACCTCCATATAAACCACATATACTCCAAACCAAATCCAAACCATTCTCAAACCAAAACATGGCTTAACAATAAACTTTCTTGTGCTAATCTTGAATCGGTGTGAATATTTGGCATCTTGATTCTAGCAATGAGCGTCTTTTATCAGCGAGAGTTTCGTTGAGTGATAAAGAGTCGTTTACTCAGGTATGAAGCTGTTAAACAGCATGAATAGTACAGAATAACTTCTTTTAATGGCATAGAAATATTTTGTGGATCCACAACAATGCCAAGGGGCCAATAACTCAGGATGTTTTACAGCATACGATTAGCCACAGCACTTTTACTAAACAATTTTACCTCCTTCTTCAATATATAAAACAAAGCTTTCAATTGTATAACAGTATAATAATGTGAATGTATAATCTATATTCATATCATTGTACTGTAATACGATGAATTTATTTGTGATACAAAACTTGAAAGTGGCATAAAGAAGTCATTTTTCCTAATGTTTTCGACAGACACTGGTCACGGCAATTGTCTAGAGTCAATGTAGAATGTTCTTGTGTAAAATGTGTAAGAAATGAGTGGATTTGAATACATTGTTCCAAATGCAACCTATGTGAATGAATTTTTTTTTGCTCACTGCTGTTTTTGGAAAAAGCGTTCAGTTCAGTAAAAAAAATAAATCATCTAATAAGAAGAGATCATTAATCCTTTCATAAATGTGAGGACTTGCATTCGTTTTAATTTTTGTAATAAATTAGTTGTGATGCTACACAGGGACACTGGTTTGTTGAAGCCCCCGAGCCCCCAATGTTGTGCCCCAAATGTTTTTATACATGGAAGTACTGGAGACAGTGTTAATGATGCCGTTAGTTTTACTGTAAAATAGGCGCCCTGCATTACATCTCTTCATGACTACAGGCATTCAGTTTTACATGCAGTCATCTACACAAACTACATTACAGAAAACGTTTATATATTGACCACGAACAAAGAAACAGTTAGCAAAAGATACACTATTTATAAAAGAAGGGTAACTATGAAAAGACTTAACACCTAAATACAAACAAAGCTCTCATAACGTGTCACCGCCATTCCTTTCTTAACTATTTCTGCAACCAAGTACGGTCAATTAGTTCAGCTCTTCCGCAACACATTCTATTGTTGCCCATCAGGGAGAAAATGTTATTAGGTATAAATAGTAAAAAATGCTACCTGAGAAACAAATCAAATAACAAATCAGACTTCACTCTAATAAAAGCATACATAGGGACAAAATGGTTTCACAAAATCTGTATGTACATTTAAGTTCCGTAAGGGGACTGTTAATTCATCAACGGAAGAAACTCTACTCTTATCAAATGTACTAGAAATAATCAACCCCGCTCAGATGCCCGTAAAGTGAACGCTCTCGGGACAATGACTGAAATATGTAACTTTATGGCATGTAGGACCTAGTGCATAGTACATAGCACATGATTACATCGTGAAAATGTGAGAATACCTACTGAGCGGACAAGGCCCACTTTCTATTTTAAAAGTTGAACATTCAACAGTACGAAAATAGAAATTCTAAATCCGGCCTAAATGTACTGGGTAACTCATGCTCAGAATTCTAGATGTGCATGTTTTTTTGATAAGAGCTTATTGGCCTCATTTTTTGACATTAAGAGCCTTAGAAAAATGTAATTATGTAGTTAAATTGAACTACCTTCATCGGCCTAGCTCAAGTAGCTTGAGCATCCCTATTGGTATAAAATGAACATCGGTCTTTTCTTTTGAGGCAGGACCCAACGGTAAAAGTTGGTAGCCTTCAAATGATGCACGTTCAACATCAAATCTTTTTCTCAGCTTCTCATCAGCATGAAAATGAATTACGCAAAACAATGGACTTACAAGAGTACGGGACCATTTCAATTTATGAGGGAAAACATTTTCTGCTCAAATGTTAGATTTGAAAGTTCGGGCAATTTGAATTTGGCAGATTCAAGTTAGATTTTCCTTTAGCAAAGCAACAGAATACCTGCATTTCGGTCATTTGCTGTCCATTTCCTGCCAAGATATGGGCAATGATCCTTGCTCGAAGTTTGACTTTCCACAAATTTGCGGGGCATAGTGACCCCGTACTCCTATATCCTGTATGCCCATGAGTGAACGAAATTTGCAAGACCCAAAACTTTTAACAAAAGTAAAATATTTCTCTTTAAGGGAAATGTGAAATATAAAATTCTGCACCTGATATTTGCCAAGCACACTTCAGAATAAGAGTATTAGTATGCCTTTCTTAACGCTACAGGAGACGAAATCCATTCAATGGCTGAAATCTGCACATTAAAATCCAGTGTCAAACTGGGATTTTGTAACTATCATAGAAAACTGTACTGTCAATAGAGTGCTTATTTCTTTTATATTATTTCGTCTTGACTGAGTTGGGTTCGTGTTATTTTCTCTGAATAATTAAATGTTATTTAAGGTTATGAGGAAGGCAGAAATGAGGTAGAAATAAACTAAGGCCACTTTCGGAAAAGATTACTTTTGTTCGGAAATGGTTGAATTTGTTCACAGAATTGCAACACCTGCCCTCACTCCTGCTTTTATTCTAGGCTGTGTAGGAACGTGCGACCGTGGCGTCTAAAATCTTGCTATGAAAACCTTGCTATGAAAACCACCGACCCGGGTTTTATTCCAGCGCTGGAAAGCCTTGACAAATTCTCTTTGCCATAGTCACGGGGATCACCAAGTCCATGTAAGGGAAATTGGGGAGACTGAAACTCAAGAAGCCCGTCGGATGAATTGTACCTGTGCTTGGATAACCTAGCCTTGTCACATATGTGGCACGCTGAACATGCTTGGAGAACACGTCACGAGGACAAGTGACTATGGTCCACTCAGCCACATTCACTCTAATTCACAGAGTAGGTTGCTCAGCTGATTGAACAGTTGAGCTCTCATAAGTCGATATCGACGGAAAAATCCATCACATATTACCTAGCTACCAAGCCACTACAACAAATAATTAAGTTAAATGTATTCACATACTCACTCTTTTCGCATATGTTGAATGAACAACAAAACGTGAGCAGCTACAAGCTTGAGAACCTAACCGTTTTATCTTTTCTTTTTAATGATCGAATGTTTCAGAGTTTGTACCTGGACTTTGAATACGATCAAAGTTCACCGATTCGAACTGGTATGAAATAAAACAAAGAAACCAACCACTTTGTTAGAATAAGAGAATGCACCAATTGAAATAACAGGAATTTTCAACTTGTATTGCGTATATACTGTTAAATTCTTGAACTTAACTTAAGCATTGAAAACTTCATCTCGATGACTGAAACATGGAGAATCATGGCCGGCCATCAACGGGTGAGACGGAGTCACGAAGCAAGATGGCTTCTCGCGAACCCGAGTCCCTACTCAATGTGTTGGGTGTGGTTTAAAGTTTGCAGCAACCAAGCTCATTGCAATACCACTCCTTCATTATCGTTCCAAGCACACAAGGTAGAGTTGTAAAAACTAAGCTCGGAAGCTATAGGCAGTAGCAGTATTAAGGGAGAACGAGCTGACCATGCCCTTAGGCCAATGACTTTGAGGGTCTTCTAGTTTCAATGATAAGGAAGAAGATATTTGTATCTCGTAGATGTGAGTGAAAAACTGGAAACTTAACTAACCAAAGGGAATCTACATTGAACAGCATTGCCACCCATAACATCAGAACGTCCCCGCAAACTGAATTCAGCTCAAGGTCCTTCGCCCTCTGAAACCGCCCCTGCCTAGTAAATATGTACGAGTATTTTTCACTAATTGTTACTAAACCTATAAAATTTTGTTATTAAGTATATCAACATAGTCAATTTACTGCGGTACCTCCCTGCGTTCTCGCTTCCTGTTCAAATATTGTGAGAACCCCAGCGTTAGAAATATTGTCTGGCAATCTGTTGAAGGAAAAGGAGGGGTGTCCAACAAAGTTTAGCACAGTGGTTCTCAACGGGGGCGTTAGAGAGCAAGGGGGCGTTAGTGATTGAAAGAGGCGGCGAGAGCGACCAAAGGGGGACTGACACCCTGAAAATTAAGAAACTTTTAGCAACTTCTCCAAGCTTAGCAAACAGCCCATCCTCCACTTAAGTAGTTTGCCCCTATTTGAGTGGGCCATGCCTTAATCACATTAACTTGCTTACAGTAACTCTCTTTCAAACTCCTCCTTTTCTTTGTGATGTCCGTGACATCCACTGCATACAATGTGACTTTATTTTACAGTATGCTCATGACACTTATAAACTATTACATGCTATTTGAAAATCACTTAGTTGATTACAGTACCTTTTTTCAGCTCTAAGTTATTGTTTTTTGTTGTTTAAAATTAGATAAGTTGTTTCCCATTTCCCAGATTGAAGAAACCGCTAAGAAACTTTGACTACTGAAATTACCAATTTCTTAAGAACATGTTAAGTACTAGGGCCATACCTGAGTTTCTTACAAAAAAACGTGTACGTTGAATTCGAATTTACCGTCGGTGGTGTTAAGGGGGGTTCCAAAACGAGTTTTCAAACGATATTCAACTTCATCCAATCTATCACAAACACAAACATTTGAACCCTGATTCTGCATTTTGTTTTGCGAAAGAAGGACATGTTTTTAATTTCTCCAAACGTGTACCTTACTGGACTTATTTGCCGCGGACATGTTTTTGAAACTTCGGCATAAAAAGAATTCTGAAGGTTGAGTGGAACAACAATATGCTTGATTACAAAACTACCTAAAGAAGCTACTGCTGCAGGAGAATTCTATTCTGTTTGGAAAGATGTTTAAGACTGCTCTAAAATTAGAGAGGGTTCATAAACTAAGACTAAACTAGCAAATCTTTGAACCACTAACTAAAGTTAAGTTTCGTTAAGTAAGAGGAAGATAATGACGAAGACTTCAACCGATTGCTAACACACACACATATGTACGTTGGCTAACAAAAGGAAACTGCCTTTCCCGCTTTT
Organism: Carybdea cf. marsupialis auct. non (Linnaeus, 1758); assembly: GCA_010016065.2. Classification (NCBI taxonomy): domain Eukaryota; kingdom Metazoa; phylum Cnidaria; class Cubozoa; order Carybdeida; family Carybdeidae; genus Carybdea; species Carybdea cf. marsupialis auct. non (Linnaeus, 1758). The sequence goes on from JAAAKL020000488.1 coordinate 39,513, forward strand.
ACTAGTTATCTGAATCAATTTGTTGAGTTTTTGGATTCCAAAAACACATTGCTGAGTGAACGTGTGCGTACCAAACGGAACGATATTACCTATCTTGCTGACATTTTTCAGAAGTGTAACAGTTTGATTATGCAGCTCCAAGGAAATAAGATTGATATGGTGAAAGCAAAGAGTGGACCTATTCCACCAAACCATTTGTCCTCGTGAGTTCTTCCATTTTCCGTGCCTAAAAAATTACATTGATGTCAGTGATGACGAATCAATTGTATATACCTCGTACATGAAAGAATTAAAGGCCGACATGGAAAAGCGCTTCTGTGATCTGCTGAATATGTCCTTTTCTGATTGGTTTATCAATCCTTTCGTGGTCAACCCAGGGTCATTAAAATTGCACCTCCAGGAGGAAATCGCTGATTTGCAGATAAGTATAGCTGCCAAGAATCGCTTTCAGAATAACGACCTATCGCTTTTCTGGATCTCCGACAACATAATGTCTGAATTCCCCCTATTTTGTGAAGCAGCAAGAGTGCTGTTTCTCCCGCTCCCAACCCCTTACCTAGTTGAGAAGGGATTCAGTGCAGTCACTCATCTTTTAACAAAATACAGATGTCGTCTGGACATCTTCCAGTGTGGCGACTTCGCCTAATGTTGACGGAGCTGGAGCCGAACATAAAGAAACTCGTGGCGCAACATCAGCCGCAAGGGTCACACTGATAGCGATTAACTAGTTGCTGTTTTTCCGAACTGTTTCGTATCTTTTATATTTATGAATTTTAGAGCTGGGGAAGAGGGACTTGGAACATAAGCACTTTAGAGTGCATTAAGATACACAATTTCAAAAGGTGCACTCTTATCTCCGCTCAGACACTGGCTGTTCCTCAGCATTTGCTTCTATTGCTGCTGTCCTCCCATCCAAAATTAAAGACCATTTCCAGGGCTGATTATGATTTTTCAATGCTGTCTTCCTACTGTAGATGCGTTGCGGGTGCGGAAAATGGGTTGGTGGGGCTTAGGGGCGTTCGATCAACCCAGAAGCCTCTAAGGGGGCGGCGGCTCTAAAAAGGTTGAGAACCACTGGTTTAGCATGAGAGGTTTAACGCATTTTAGTTACCTACAGATAAGGAAAGCCACTAGAGGAGTGCACGGAGGCCTTCCCTTGAAAATATCATGAAAACAGTTTGTACAAAGTGTCACAGTTTGCTCCAGGTATGTGTCCAATGCATTGAATAAAGCATTGACTTCTTGAGAGGGGTTGGAAGTCCACGGTTAAATTTCCTCTCGTACAAAGCCTTGCAGGGACCAACTAAACCATGGTTTCCGCGCCTACGAAGCCAGTGCAGTTACACGTCTGGACGGCCTCCGGTACCAGATGATTAAGGTATAGCAAATTGACAGGTTCGTATACGATTTAAGGGCTGGAAATTCAACATTAGTTGAAAACCTCGGCCGTCCTCAAGCCTTTACTCCGTTCCTTGTTTGCTGGAGAGCGGGACGCAGAAGGAAAAGCAATCTTAAAATTTATATTTCCTAAAATGATCAATTTATAGGTATGACTATTTTCATAATTCGGAAAATTATTTAAAGAATGTTTTCTGTTGCAAGGAGTTTTGAATCATGGAGATCGCAAAATCTTAGCGAAGCTCTTCATTTCATCTCTAGGTGCGGCGGACACACATGGGACCAAGTTCGTAAGGATATGATCGAGAACTCAGCTTAGAAACAATTTAATAAACTCCTGTTCCTGTTAGCTCCCTACTAGCTTTGCCCACTTGCTTTGCCCACTTGATAACGGCTCCCTATGAGCCTGTTGTCTTTTCCGCTTTAAATACGAGCGCAAGTGGAGATCAAGTCAGTATGACCCTGAATATCGTTCAGAGTATAGTTAGTCCACGGGTTGGAGGGTCGAACCTTGCACTAAATATGCTAAAGCTAAATTTGGTACGATCAGAAGCGCAATTTTCTGAACTATTACCAGAAAAAAAGCCCCGACA